>JAMLFT010009856.1:0-12353 GCA_026544285.1 Pachyrhizus erosus
AATTAATAAAAATATAAAAATAAAAAAAATAATATAATAATTTTAAGAAAAATATACATGATTACAGTAATAATATAACATTCTAAAATCTAAAATAATAATATAATAATATTATAAAAAATAAAATAAAAAACACACCAAATAAATAAATAATAAGAAATATTATAAAAATAATAGAAAAATAAAAATATTTATATCCGTGCAATCTACAGATTTTAGGTATAATTTTTTTAAATTGAAATATCATTTTAATTTAAAAAAATAACATATTTTTAATTTTAATTTTTAAGATTTTTTATTTTAATCCCTTAAATATTATTTTTTTGTTTTGTTTCTTATTATTAAATAATAACATTAAATATTATAACAAGATAGTCATATGTAATTTTTTTTAATAAATTATGTTTTAAATTTTTTATTTATTTAAAATAATTAATAATATTAAATTAATTAATGAAAAATTTAAAAATATATTTGATAAAAAATTTACATATAATTATCCTGCAAAATTCTTTAATGACATATTAAATTATTATATTATCAAAATGGTTATTACAATATCATTTAAAAAATATTAAAAATTAAAATAAAAAAATTACTTGATAATAAAAATTAAATTAAAATTAAAATATCAAAATTAATTTTTTTAATAATTAAAATAAAAAATCATTATTTTTTATGGATTAAATTGATATTTATTTATTTTTAAGATAAAATGAAAACAATTTTGTCATTGAAAAGACTACTCTCGTTGATATATGAATTGACTGGTTGTATAATATGGGTGGTGTCGGGGTAGGGTGATATGCGACAAAATAATTGATTAGAAACATCCCTTTTCAATAGTCATTTGATGGACGACTCGGTCCTAAGTTTGTAACACAATATCTAAATTGCATTATCATTAACTACACTATTTTGATAAAATTCTGGCTATTAAAATTGCTTAATCAAGAAAGCGAACGAGAACCAAAAATATTCCTTTCTGTTGGTAGACTTCATCATGACTTTATAACACCTATGCTACCTCTTTATTTAATAACTTAGAAATAATTTAAAAATTAGATATATTATGAACTAAATATAACATAAAAAATGTTAATACATCCTTTTTAACTTTTTTTAATAATCTCTTTATGATTTATTAAAATTTATTACTACTTCATCCATTTTAAAGTAATAATTTTTCAATAACACACGGATTAAAAAAATATTTAATTAATATAAATTTAGACAAAAAATATTTTTAATTATTCAATTACTTTTATCATAAATTATCTTGATTTTCACCGGTAACAAAATACATTTTTATGGTTGATATTTTTTTCAATACAAGTGTTGATTTATATTTTTAATTATAACTAAAGATAATGTTAAAAAAATAGTTTAAAATAGTTAAACGGACTATTATTTTGAAATAGAAATAAAAAGGTAATATGATCATTATTTTGCAATTAAAGGAGAATTAATTTTGATTAATCTCACTTTTTATTTAATGACCTTCTCCCATAATTTAATATAAAATTCATTAAAATGGGTGATTTTTAATAAATTTTAATAAATCATAAAAGTGAAAGTATTATTAATATTTTTTATTGCTGTTCCCTTTATTAATTTATATAATATTTTTAAAAAAATTATATTTATAAAATTAATAAAATATTAAATATTTTTTTTATAGAATATCCGTAATAAAAATAAATGATATTAGACAATAAATAAAAAAATATAATTAATTGTAGAAAGATAATATATTACAAAGTTACATTGTATATTTTTCAAATTTAATATATTAACTATAATTTTTAATATGATATAGATTGATAAAAAAGAGTAAATCAATACTACCTAACTGAATACGACTAATTATGAAGAAGCAGTTATCTGGATGATGGATTACCGGCAGAAAATACCTCATTACATAATGATTTACAGCATCTCATTTGTTTATGTTTACATGCTTTCAAATTCATATAGCTCAGTTCTTCTTTACAGGGATACATTGATTGATGTACATTACCAAAATTTAATTCAACCACTTTACCTTCTTGGATATCAAAGAAGAGTTTAAAAGTTTAATTTTATTTACACTCTTAATATAAAATAATTTTACACACATTCAATAACAATTTATCTTATAGTCATATTATATTAAAGAATAAGATGACGTGATAAAATGATTAAATCTTATTGGATATATGTGTAAAAATGCTTTACATCATTAGTGTATATAAATTAAACTCATCACAGAAATTTTGGTCCATCAAGTTGCAAGAGAAGTCAATGTTTTCCATTCACTTCTATTGCAGGACTTGTCTTCCTCCTTCTCTTGCGAAAGCTGCGGCATGAAGACAAACTTGGCATGCACCACTGCATAGACTTAACTGATTTCTTTCTAATGGATGCACGATCCTCACTCATTGTTCTTTTACTACTACAAGCAGAGTTAGTCCTTGAGAGATAAGGAGTGCAATGTGCAGATTTAGACATAACAACATCTTGTATAGTTGGCTCGCCTTCTTTGTGTCCATGGCCATCACCTTGATCATCTTTGACACTTTCGCGAAAAAGTTCTAACAATTTCTTCTTCTTTTCTGGGGATGTTTCAGCCATAGAGCCAGGAACTCTATTCCTAGAAGGGGTCCCAAAAGTGTGGTGAACTGGTGTGGTCCCTCGAGATGGTGTAAAGTCTGCATAAGATGAAATAGACAATATAGCTAAAGGTGGTTGGAGAGAGTAATGAAAATCATTAAAAGAGAAACTAAGAAAAAAGGTAAAACAACTATCCAAAATTTTGGATGAGTTCTTCCTACTTCATCAACTTGTATTACAAAAAGACTTATTAAGATATAATGTGAATGATAAACTAAATCATTATATATTAAAATCTTAAAAATGAGATATTTACCACCACATATTATTATCCTCAAACTCTCACTCACCTCTAATCAATACTCATCATTCATATCATAACTATATTATAAATTTATAACAAAATGATTAAGTAAATAAATTTAGACTTAAATAACTTTTTAATTTTTATAAAATATAGTATTTTTGATTTTAGTTCTTTAATTTTTTTTTAGTTCTTCAAATATTTAAATATTTTGATTTTATTTTTTATTTTTAAATAATAGTGTTAACTGTATAACAACGATTTTGTTATTATGTTTTCTAAAAGTTTGATAGGATAATTACATATCAATAAATTATGTTCTTAAATTCTTATCTGTGTAAAATAATTGATGATGTTAAACTAATAAATAAGAGATTTAAAAATACAATTTGATAAAAAAAAAAGTTACATATGACTGTCTTATCAGACTCTTTAATAATTTAATGATGTGATAAGTTAATGAATTATCAACGTTGCTGTTACTATGTTTCTTAAAAATAAAAACTAAAATCAAAATAAAAATCGTTAAAAGATTAAAATAAAAAACAAAATGTTATTTAAACCAAAAAAAAAAAACAGTAAAAAAGAAGAGAGTTGCAGGAAATCCTTACCACCATCGACACTATAGAAGTCATCTTCACAATCGGAGTCTAACCAGGCCTTGGAATCAAAAAATGCTTCCTCTTTGCCACCTGTACAGAAAAAGCAATGGCTTGTGCATGGCAAACTTTGATATGAAACCAACTGGAAAGTATTTCCACAAATGAAATAATACCAAGAAACAGTTAATCTAGCCAATTAAGCTAACAAGATTGATTCGACTTTGGAATGTTACTAGTGGGAGGTGGGGAAAGAAACAAACTCTTCCTTCAATGATCAGTCATAAGGACAAAGCAGTCACTTCACCTTACTTTTGGGGGTTATAGATAAATGGTATTCAACTACTTCTTGTTAGGTCAATTGGACATTAAGGTTAGTTTGAACTTTCGGGAGGAAATTATCGAGCACATAATCTAGGATCTCAATCATAATACGCAGACATTTACATTGTATAATCATGCATGCCTCCTTGCAGGAATCAATCATTTGCAACATGCCAGAAACAATCAAGCTTGTTTCTATTCTAGTGTGTTAGATACAAATAGATCCAACTCAACAGAAAGCAACACAGTATGTAGTTAAAGAGGAATATATGCTGCATTAAGTCAGAAAAGGCAGGTTACAACGTTTGGACACCCAATACTTTATTGCTTATCTCTTTCTTACTCATAATTAGAGTCGAGACTACTGTTACCACAAGAATGGAAGTTTCAAATACAGGGTCCATTGTGTCTTATACTAAGCATCTACCATAAACAATAGTCAGTATAGTTAAAATATCAATTAGAAGAAAAAAAAAACATAATCATATAAATTAAATCAACAAGTAGCAACCAAAGCATATCATGAATTCAACCAACACTGTCACTGAAATAACCATGATGCATGAAATTCTGGTATCTATTTCTAAATATATAGTTCTTGTCTGCAAATGCTGTTTCCAAATGTAAGACAAGCCCAGATGGAATCTGGCAAGATATATTGACTGTAGCAAACATAAGCATAATTGGGTATGAGCACAGTTCAAAAAATGAATCAGTATTAAAGGTTATTGTCCTTTCAATCCCTATCAATGTCTACAATAACATATAAACTATAATGTATTAGTCACAATGTTTATATAAAGATAAACATTGAATAGACCGTATATCTGGAATGAGAAAAAAATCTTCATATTCATATTCATATACATAATAAAAACAAAAATCAGGAAACCGGTGAGAGACATCCACAGCATAGTTGCAATTTGCAAAGGTGGATGGGGCCCATTCGTTCCATGTGTCTTCCTCCCATTTGTTCCATGTGTCTTCCACTTGGGTATAATAACACGATCATAGGTAAATACAACATAAATTAAATTAAATATATAAATTAATTAGACTAATCATAAACAAGGATGCCCAATCCAACAGATCACCAAATGAGAGAGGGCAAAAGAAATCAAACAGAACCAAGCTTCACAAAAAGAAACAAAGCAAACACCAATAACACTGAATAGCATCACATATGCAAATAATTTTTAGAAATATAAAAAACAGGATTTTTTTCACACACATATACTAAGAGAGTAATAATTCTTCAGATCACTCATTAGAACAAAATCCCCAGAAACATTCACATATTAATTAAACCAGCATCTTCATATCAGGACACTAACAAGGTTTTAATAAACACTCTGTAACCGTGTTTTGAACGCAACATTAGGATCACTGTGACCACAACTGTAATCACATTTATCCACAATTTTCCATAACATCAAGAATCACGACAAAACTGCAACCTTAACCATAATTTAAAACCTTGGACACCCACCAATCAAACAAAGCAGAGAAAAACAACCTATGAACACAAATCCTGAAGCAACAAACGAACAAGGACCGTACCTTGGTCAGTGAAGGAGGTCGTTGACCGAGCTGTTGACCACCCATTTTGGTGCTGTCCGTTGATGGGTGATGGAGGAATCACGAGCTTCTCAGATTTGGAACCAAAGGAGAGTTTGAGCTTCATGTCTGCGTTAGCGTTTCTGGGGACTGAAGAACACAAACCCATCACTCAAAAGATAATAACTTTACGATCATCACGGTCAAGGGGTGACCCAAAACTAGACTTATTGCTCTGCACTCGCTTCAGAGAGAGAAAGAGAAGAAGAATGTGCAAAGGGTATGAGATGTGAATATATGAGTGTTTCTGTGTGCGCTTTTGGTGTTATACTTAAAGGATAGGGGAGAATTGTATTTGTGAGAAGGAAAAATAAAGTTAATGAGGATTGGCCTTGAAAGTGAAGTTATTATGTCAACAACGTTGTGTTGTGTTGTAATGTTGTATGTATGGTGTGGTGCGTGCTGCTACAAAGCGTGTAATGGTAAGGGATGTATATACTGTATTGGATGTGGATTTTCAGAGATGGGGCCCATGGGAAAACGAATAGTTTGTTGGAGTTAGAGAAAGATGTGTGTGATGTGAATGAATGTGATTAGAATAATTGCTTAGATCTTTGATCTTCATCTGTCCTCTGAAAACTATTCTGGGATTAAACCACCTTTTTAGGTTTTTGTTTTTATTCAATTATTAATTACTTTGAATGGTAATTTTGTTAAATTTTTTTAAGTATAATATTGATGTGAAGTATGTTATAACTTTATATGAATAATTAATTTCTTCAACAGTTGGGGTTGATATTTTTAACGTGAATTTCATATATTTTTTCAACTGTTGAAGTTGATATTTTTAACGTGACTCCTATTTTTTTACGGTTGAGATTGATCAGTTTTATTCTATTTAAATTAATGATGTATCTGTAATTTTGTTAACTTTGATAATACTTACCTTAATAGTACAAAATTAACAATATAAAATATTTTAAACATGGTAACTCATAATTGCTTTTCTATTAAATTCTAGTTTCAAATTAATGAATATTAATCATATGGGTTCATTAAATGTTTATATTTGATCCTTTATATAATATAAAGATAAACGTTATGTTTTTTTTATTTATTTTGAATTTAAGTAGTTATTCTCGTGTGAACTTCTAATTATTTCACATTTATTATTAATATATAATGCTCATCTTTATCTTATATAAAAGATCATATATGAACATGCAATTGTTTCACATCTGTTATTAAAAAATGATCACTTTTCACACAAAAAAATTTCTTTAGAGTTTTGTGATTTTTCTGACCAAATATTTTAACTATATTTTCCTATTAATCTTCTTATTTTTCTTGCGATAAATATTGGATTGATTTAATATTTTTGAAATATTAAATACATTTATTTTTTATTTAATATTTTAAAGAAAATATATAAGAGAATGTAACTATTTTTTATAAGCAATAATATTATATTCTTTTACAAAACTATATACAATCTTTTTAGTACTATTCATTTTCCTGTTATAAAACTCTGTTTATAAATTTGTTTATCTTTTTATTTACAATTTTTTTAATTATTTACTGAATTAATTATCTTTAACTAAAAATATTTTTAATTATTTTATAAAGAAATAATCAAAATAACAAAAAAACTATATGTAATGTATAAAAAATAAAATGTATTACTTATCATACAAATAAGAAGATTAGTAAAAATCTATTGCAAGAGAGAATTTATAATTATTCTTTCTATGTATTTTGGTAAAAACTAAGTTGTATTCTAAAAATTAAAGGTAATAATTAAATTAAAATAGCTTTCTACCAATCAATTAATATGCTTGATGATTAAGTGAATTGCATTTTAATTAGTTTGATGACAATTTATTATTCATCCCTATAGCATGAATTTCATTCTTAATTCTTGAAAATGGTGCGTTTATTAGGAGTTATTTCAAAATTTTGATACACTATTAGACGAACGTTCTCGTGTTGAATTTTTATATGAATATATTTTTTTGAAAATTATGTTTATTTTTCTTTATAAAAACTGAATAGATGGAGTAAATTAAAATTTGTGTATATTTATAGAAATAGAGACAGAAATTTCACATGACATGGTTATGTAAAAATTTAACATAAATAAATTTATTTTGAATCATGATGAATCATGATTTATTTTTCATTAAATTTATTTTTAAACATAAATTCATTTATTTTGAATAATTAAATTTTCTCAATTTTATTTAATTTACAAATACTTAAATTGACTCCATAATGAATCATGATTTTATTATACATAAATATTTATTGTAAAGTCAAAATAAAAAAAATTAAAATAAAAATTTTTAAAACTATTTTATTAAATTAAAAAATATTTTATTTTAAATTTTTACATAAATATTTTAAAAATAAATAAAAAGAAACATAAAAGTAATTATTTGTCATAAAATTCTACTAAATTACTACAGTTGTATATTATACATCTATATATAACAGCATTAAAAACTAAACGTTAGACATTTCATATTAATTAGTGATAATATTAAAATGGTGTATATAAGTAAAATAATAAAAGTTCTTATAATTTATTGAAGCCTGAATGGTCAAGACTTTGGATTGTGTTAATCAAAAGGTAAATTTGTCAACTGTAGGCAGCTGACAGTTCTTACCTAACCTTTGCTAGGGGCAGTCGTACGTAATACGTTGACCTAATGACCCTAAGTTTCAGCGTTAAAAGCGAGTTAAAAGCGAGTACAATTATTTAGATTAGTTTTTACACGAGTTCATCATGTGAAATTAGTGTCCATAACTAATCATAAAACATATTTCCCTTTTGTAAAGAAGGTTCATCATTTCGAATCATTATAATTTATATGTAATGCCAGCATAATATATTGTCCATCTGTAACTTATGCCTTTGTCAAAAAATAAAATAAAATTCTGTAACTTATGCCTAATTTGTTTTATGTAGAAGGGTTGGAGATTAACGCTCAATTTTTTATCTGAATTTAATAGGAATTTTCTGACTTCCAGAGATAGTGTCTCCATTTGACACAGGAAGAGATCTTAACTTAAACTACGTGTATGCAAACCTGGATGATTGGCATAAGACAATAAAATGAACTATTAAACTGCATAAACAAATATATCCACTTTATTTTCTTTTATTTATTGGTCAGTGTTAGCTCTCATCAACTTTTATCTCTGACGTATGATTCACTGATTTCAGCTTTGATGTAAGAAGATAAAAACAATTAATTTTTCGACTCGGAATAAATGCGTTGAGTAAAGACAAATCTGAAAATGATGGAAATAACCAACGAACTTGGCTATAATTGCTGGACCAGGTTGGTGGGCATATATCTATATATAATAAATTAAGCTATAATCGATCATGCCCTTGGAAGTTAATCGTCAAAACTTTATGGAAGTATCTTACTTTTATGTTTGAAACAAATTAGATAAAATAAATAAAATAAAATAATATAGGTTCTAATATAAGACTTTTGTATAAATTAAAATTGGTTCTTTTGATAAAACATCTCTCATTAAACTCTTTCAAAAAGTTAATTTAAAATGATTTATAATTTAATTTTAGATTATAAAAAAAAATTATTTTTGTTTTTTTCTATAAATTTTTATAAAGATATTTATTTAAATAAAGTCTCATTTTAGTCTAGTGGAATCTTCAAGTTTTATCCAATCTTCTTGAAACGTTAATGATCTCAATACTTATTTCAAAATAATAGTGAAAGGAGAAGTGAATATTTAAAAAGGTATTTTAAGATATAAACTAACAATATAAAACTAAGTCTATAAATAATAAAAAAAAAAGTATTAGACAGACAAACTTTTCGTTTGGTTTATTTATAGGCTTAGTTACAAGTGAGTTATAGTCTAAGTAATTAGTGTATAAGTTGGTTTTATATGTAAGGTTGAGTTAGCCTATAACTCACACTTCTAATATAAACCATTTCAAAATTCAAACATCATTTTTCTCTTACAAAGCTTACAATCATAGAAATCTTACTTTCTCTCAAAATCCTACACACTGTACCATACAAACTACGCCCTACCTCATAAATCCTAATAGGTAACAAAAATCTGACAAATACAATTGCTAAGACTCTTTAAAATTGTAATACAAATATTTATTTTAATACATTACAATTATTAGTTAAAGTTAAAATAAAAAATAATTGAGTATTTTGAATAGCAACCATTTAGATGTTAAAAAACTTATGATAAAAACACACAAAAACAAATACACGCAAAGGCACACATAGACACACACAGAGAAACAAACACACTTACACACACACAAACAGACACTAACACAGAAGTAGACACATACAAAGACACAAATAAGAACACAAGAAAAGACACACATAAACACAAATATACGCACACACACACACATGCATACCTAGAGGCACAAACAAACACAAACATCCAAAAAAACACACACACATAGGTACACTAAAAAAATAGACTAACACACAAAAGTAGACACAAACATACACAAACACACACACACAAACGCACACACAAACACACAAACAAACATACACACATACAGAAACACACATAATGATTTGTCCCAAATATATATAATTAAAGATTTGCAAAACATATCAATTTGGACATATACCTTTTCCTTTAAGGCATAATAAGTATCTCTCTGCTCTTAAGTATCGTTAGATTCGTCATCAACTGCACCTCTAACCTCTTGAATCTCATCACTAATGCTGCATGAGAAGTGAGAAATAAAATAACATTAGTAGAGACTAATGAAGAATTATTTAATCGTAGACTTACACGGCTATAAATTGACTATAAATTGAAAATACACAAACTTACTTGTAGTGTTTGATGCAAGTGTTTGGGAGATCTCGGGGTCAAGAAATTGTCTTCTTGTCTTTGTATAGAAACTGTCCGTCAAATACATCATATAAGTCTTCCTATAGCAGATAATGAAGAAAAATAACCTTAACTTTAAACTTCTAGTCTCCTAAACTTCTAAACCCTAGACCCCTAAATCGTAAAAACCCGAAAAAGCCTTATAACTAATCCTATATCCTACATCCTAAACCCTAAATCTTGAACCACACACACTACACCATACCTCTTAAACCCTGATAAGTAACGAGAATAAAAAACATACAATTATCCAGACTCATCAAATTTATAATTCAAATATTTAATTTCATGCATTTCAAATATTAGTTAAAATTAAAATTAAAAAATAACTGAGTATCTAAATGAATATTTAGATGTTCCAAAACTTATGATCAAAACACAGTTATATCATAAATAACTTTTGAAAACAAACAAAATAAATACACATCATAGAGGAATAATGATTTGTCACGTTGATATAGTCTCAAAGGTTTGCATGACACATCAATTTGGACATATACCTTTTCCATTAAGGCATAATAAGTATCTCTATACTCTTAATGACCATTACATTCGCCATCAACTTCGCTTCTATCCTTTTGAATCTCGTCACTAATGTTGAGTGAGAAGAGACAAATCAAATAACATTAGTGGAGACTAAGATGAAAAAATTTATTATCATATACTTGCATGGACATAAATAGATTATTAATTGAAAATAAAAAAAACTTACCTGTAGTGTTTCATTAAAGTGTTAGAGGAATCTTGTGATCCAAAAATTGTCTTTCTGTCTTTGCATAGAAACTGACCGTCAAAAGTATCATGTCAGTCTTTCTACAGTAGATAATGAAAGAAAACAACCTTAACTTTAAACTCCTAGCCCCCTAGACTTCTAAGCCCCTAAACCATAAAACCCCTAAAAACCATTATCAAAAACCTTATATCCCACATCCTATGCCCTACACCCTACACTCAAAACCTCACACCTTATATCCAAAACCTTATACCTTACACTCTAAACCTTACACATTCTACCATACAGACTACTCCCAACCTCTTCAACCCTAATATGTAACAAGAATCCGACAAACACAATTGTCAAGACTCTTCAAAATTGTAATGCAAATATTTATTTTGATACACTACAATTATTAGTTAAAATTAAAATTAAACAACAATAGAGTATTTTAAATAGTAACCATTTAAATGTTAAAAAACTTATGATAAAAACACACAAAAACAAACACACGCAAAGGCACACATAAACACACACAGAGAAACAAACACACTTACACATATACAAATAGATACTGACACACAGAAGTAGACACACACAAAGACACTAATAAAGACATATGCACAAATAGACACAAACACAAATATACGCACACATGCATACCTAGAAGCACAGACAAACACAAACATAAAAAAAAACACACACACACATATAGGCACAAACACATACAAACAAACATACAGAGAAATAGACACACTTACACAATCAAACACACACACACATAGGCACACTGACAAATAGAGACTAACAAAAGAAAACAGACACAAACATAACCAAACACACACACACAAATGCATACACAAACACACAGACAAACATACACGCATACATAAATACACATAATGATTTTTCCCAAATATATATTATTAAAGGTTTGTAAGACATATCAATTTGAACATATACCTTTTCCATTGAGGCATAATAAGTATCTCTCTACTCTTAAGTCACATTAGATTTGCCATCAACTTCACCTCTAACCTCTTCAATCTTGCCACTAATGCTGCATGAGAAGTGAGAAATAAAATAATATTAGTGGAGACTAAGATAAAGAATTATTTTATCGTAGACTTACACGACCACAAATAGATTATTAATTCGAAAAACATAAACTTACTTGTAGTGTTTGATGCAAGTGTTAGGGGGATCTCGAGGTCAAGAACTTGCCTTCTTATCTTTCTATAGAAACTGTCAGCCAAATGTATCATATTAGTCTTTTTACAACAGATAATGAAAGAAAATAACCTTAACTTTAAACTTCTAGTCTTCTAAACTTCTAAACCCTAGA
>JAMLFT010009857.1:0-12353 GCA_026544285.1 Pachyrhizus erosus
TTATTTTATAATGATAAAGAAATATTTTATTAACTTATTTTATAAAAGTTAATATGTTTTGAATAAATATTTTCTAAAATATTAAAATCTAACAAAATATGTTTTTAAAATTACGCACAAACAACACACATGGTTATACTATTCTTAAGAATGCAATGCTTGAAAATACAATAATTTACTTTTTGGTATTTAAAAGTGTAATAACATACCTTTAAATTAATGTCACACAAGGTAAGAGAATCTTTAAAACTTAAAAAATAGCTAAATGTGTAGATAATATGTTATACTATGTTATATTAAGCGTGTGGGTTAAGATAAAATTAGGGTTCAAGATATAATAATATATAAATATAATAAATTCGTACATGGTTGTAACAAAAAAATTCGTACACGGGTTGATTTATATCAAAGAAATAATTTTTATAGTCTTCTTTTCATATAATGTAAATGTTTTTCATAATAAATATTTAATCGAAAACTTATATCAAAATCAAATTCCTAATATTTATTTATAAATAAACATTCAAATTATTTCTATAATAATTTAGATATTAATTCAATAACTTATAATATTAAATCGTCATCAAGTAAAAACTAAATTAACATCCAAAAGACACTCAAGGTCTTATGGTTGGTGTTCATTTTAAACTAAATTAATATCAGAAATCTTTAAGCAATTAAATTTAATGTAGTATATTTTATATTTTATTTCATAGAAGGAGTTTGACTTTATAGTTTTTTTTTTATATAAAAAATCACAATTTTCTCCAAATTGGAGAGAATATTTCCTGATACCCACAACTGTTAATTGCTGTGGTTAAAGCTGTGTTGTAGGAAATGACACAGAACTTGGCAGGTAAAGGGAGCAACTGAGAAACGCCGCCAATGGCGTATCGCTCACCCTTCCTCTCTCTAAGACGGTAAGCCCACTTTTCATATTCTCTGTTTGGTTGCAGAGAAAAAATACAACACAAAATTGCAACTTTGGTGATTCTCAAAAATTGCATCTTGTCATCATGCAGCAATAGCGTTTTAGCTTGTGTCTTCAACAGAAGAAGATTCGTGTCTTCGGGTGCTGTGAGCAGTGATTTAGTGGCGGAAGAGAGCGTGGAAGTAGTTGATGACCTAAGGAGCAGAATCTTGAGGCTGAGGCTCCCCAAGAGAAGCGCCACCAACGTTCTTCAGAAATGGGTCCTCCAAGGGAATCCTATTACGCTCTCTCAGCTTCGGGATATATCCAAAGACCTTCGAAGATCTCAACGTTACAAACACGCTTTGGAGGTTTCACCCTTTCCTTTCTCATTCACACCCTCTTTCCATTAAAATCCATAAATTAGAGTCTAACTTCGGTATTGGAGTTTGGCAACTCTTTAGCTCCACCAGTTCTGCAAACTTTCTTATAGTTCTGTTACGGTGAATTGGGTATAATTTTCACAAATGGTTAAGATAAAGTAGAAGAAAAAAAAAATCTGTAGAAGGCCACCTAGCAGATCATGCAAATGCAAATTTTTGGATCTTTTTCTGTTTTAACAAATTAGAGCAAGTTACTGAATTTCCACAAGTGGTTATTATTATTATGATCAAGAGTAAGTTATACTGAAACCTGACCGATTTCTTCGAAATTCATACTGATACCCTTGTCTTTTTTCAGATAGTAACCCATCTTAATTTTTGAAATACATTACATTGACACCTCTTATTATTCCAGAAAACAAATTACATTGTGGATCCTTATAAAGGGTGTTATTGTGAAGTTAAAAAGGCAGAGACATCGTGTGAATTTTGATGAAACCACAAGGGATGTAACTGAGAGTGTAATTTGCTCTTTTATTTAAGTTTTTGTATGATTCAGAAGAAGAAAGGAAGATCTCAAGTTAGTTCAGTTTACTTATTTCTGTGTGCCTATAATTGTTGGAATGAGGGTCCTTTGATGTTGTTCGGTACTGACTAAGAAAACGAGGTCATCCCAACTCAAGATTAGTTTCCTGAAGTAAATATATTTGAATTTATATTATTCAGATATTACTTATTCCTGACTGCTTTTCTGATTCTGCGTAGTTTCATATATTAGTTTTTTTCCTCCAACAAAATACAATAGCCTATCATTTTCAAATACTTCCAGTGGCTCCTCAGTCATATACAGTTTTATTTATTTATTCTTTTTTAGTGATAAGATTGCATCCAACTTGGAATACTTTATTATGATTTATGAATACTGCTCCCTTTTTCTGTTGGATATATAGCTTTTCAATTTCTTACATTTGAAATTTCAGATATCAGAATGGATGGTTAGCCATGGGGAATATGAGTTATCAGACTCTGATTATGCAGTCCGCATAGATTTGATGACCAAAGTTTTTGGCATTGATGCTGCAGAGCGCTACTTTGAGGGTCTACCTCTTTCTACAAAGACTACTGAAACTTACACAGCCCTCCTTCATTCTTATGCAGGAGCGAAATTGACTGAAAAGGCCGAGGAACTTTATCAAAGGATAAAGGATTCAAACCTCTCCTTTGATGCCCTTGCCTACAATGAAATGATGACTCTTTACATGTCAGTGGGGCAGTTTGAAAAGGTCCCATCAGTTGTTGAAGAACTGAAACAAAAAAAGGTTTCCCCTGACATCTTTACTTACAATCTATGGATAAGTTCCTGTGCCGCTATTCTTAATATTGATGAAGTTAGGAGGATTCTTGATGAAATAAGGCATGGTGTTGGTTCTAATGAAAGTTGGATGAGATATTTGAACCTGGCAAATATATATATTAGTGTAGGTCATCTTGACAATGCAAGTTCCAACACACTTGTTGAGACTGAGAAAAGGATTACCCAAAGGCAATGGATAACTTATGACTTCTTAATCATTCTTTATGGTGGGCTGGGAAGTAAGGATAAACTTGATCAGATATGGAATTCCTTGAGAATGACCAAACAGAAAATGATTAGCAGGAATTACATCTGCATCATTTCTTCCTATCTGATGCTTGGTCATATGAAAGAAGTGGGTGAAGTTATTGATCAATGGAACCAATCAATGGCCACAGATTTTGATATACTTGCCTGTAAAAACATTATGGTTGCTTTTAGGGACATTGGTTTGGCCGAAATAGCCAACAACTTGAATATGATTCTCATTGAGAAGAACCTCAGTCCGGGAAATGATTAACCAGGAGTTCTCTGAGCATGAATGTAATGTAGAATATATAGATTTGAGATCAATTTTGCAACCTTCAGAAGGGAATTATATATATTTCATCTGCAATTTGCTAATTCATCCCGAATGAATAAATCTGGTGTGAATGGAAGTCTTGCACTGCTTTTGGGGACGTGCAAGATTCCATTCCTTCTAACTTCTTCATTTTTACGGTGCCCTTGGCTAGCAGCATCTTTGATGTGAGAACCTTCAATTATTTTGTAGTCGTAATGCTGCTGTTATTATCATATTTATTCCTATGAATTTGGATGTATTTTGCATTTCCATTCTTCAAGAAATAGTTAAATTGAATATTTTCTAACTTCTACTGTTGTGTTTTCGCCTGAACTTTTTATTTTTATTTTAAATAAAACATGTATTCTGTGTTTTATGCGTACAAATTGTCAATTGTACAAAGTGAACCTTCATTATTAAAAAAACAAAATATTAATCCGAATTTACTTTCGTTTGTCATTGTACGAAGTTTCAATAACAATTGAAGTTTCACCTTGAAAATATTACATTAAGATGAAACTCTAATTTTAGTTGAAAAACAGTACTTAAAACACCTAAAGAACTATTCTTATGTCTAATACGCTTTCTTCTTGTTACAATGGATTTTGTCCAAATGCTAACAAAAATCTAGCCAATTGCACATCGTGGCTCTTTGAATTGCATAGATTCTACAATTTGCAAAATTTTGGAAACAAATCATCACCTACAGTTCAAGTATCACATAACTAACTTGTCCATTAAGTTTGAGCTCAATCAGGAACCAATAGCCCCGTATTATAAAGCTAGCTGTTTTTGTAGTGCCACAACTTCCAACTGGAATGAAATTTTTGAGGTGAGACTTCTTTAAAAGTTACACAGTTTTTATTATATTTTATTATATATATGGACAAAACTAGGTTGCTTGCAAAATTTGAGGGCAAAAGGCCTCCTACAGCTCAGTTTAGTCCCCTATTTAAACTTGAACAAAGAGTGGTGTGCAACTAATATATCTTTGATGAGAATTCGAACCAAATCTTTTGCAAGTAGATTTGATATCCTAAGAATAGCTTAATTGTGAAATTTAGGAGGAAAATACTATGCCTAGCTCAGATTGGATTCTTGACGTAGTGTTAGGCCTAATGAAGGCTTAAATGCGTTGGCGCGTGCCAATTTCAAACTTGATTCAATTTTGACACGATATCAACTCCCCCAAGTTTTAAATTCCTAACACCTTGTTTGGTTGGTATGCGTGAAGTATCAAAGAAAAGAATAGAAATGCAAAAAAGTGTATAACTTCTCTTGTTCGGTAGATGTGAAATAATACATTGGAAATGTTTAAAAAAATTTAATGGACTCCATGGTTGTTAGCAGCTTTCTCTCTCCACAGAGACGATTTGCATGAAAATGTTGAGAAGGCTGTTTCTTTTACAAAGATGACCCTTCGCTACTCTGTCATCTTCTTTTGCTCCAACGTGATGCTACTGTTGCTGCTGGTTTCTTCTTTGTTATAGGGTGTTGCAACTGTCTTCTGCGTTTTGTCGTTTTTGTCTTTTTGATTTCGGTTTTGGATAATGATAATTATGATACTGTCAGCAGCTATCTCTAACGTAATCAATTATGCATTCAGCATAATCCATTATGTTGGTAAACTGCAGAAAAAAAAAAAAAACCAGTACCTTATTTTTACATAAAAATAAAATGATATTTTTAATAATTATCTATCTATATCTTTATCTTATTTTCACTTAATTTCTCTTCAAGTAAATCATTTTTATTTTATTTTATTTTATTTATCTATTTCTTTTTTATCTTTTTATTTATTTACATTTATGTTTTTCTTCTTCTCACAATCAAACAAAAACTAAAGAAACGCAGGTGTATTGAAATGATTTCAACGTAACATCCTAAAGGACCCTAGCGTGCGTGGATGTGGGAATATACATATATATACTTTTTTTTTTCTTATTTGCTCAAAATTAATCTAATAAAATTTTATCGATCATTCTGTTAAAATTATAATAATATATTATCATAACTATTTACGTTAAATTTTATAAAAAAATATCAAATCATTTTAGATTAATATAAATTTTTATAGACATAATTTATGTAAAAAAACTTTATTTTACAGATAAGTTTAGAAAATAAATTACCAAATTAAAAGCTATTGAATAGTTTAACTTATTTCATAAATAATAATAATAATTAAGAATTTTAATTATAATATAATTTATAATTTAAAATATTTATATATTAAAAAATTTAATTATAATTTAATTTATATATTTCTAAATGTTAATGTATTATTACATCCATCCTTATTTATAAGATATTTTTTTTTCTTTTTTTATAATATTTCATTTCAATTATCTTATACATTAATTATTGTTTGACTAAAATATTATTTATTTAATTCATAATAAAAGTAATTAAATACTATTTTAAATTATTTTTTTCTCTTCAATGAAGATTGAAGAAGGTAAATAGATTTTCATTAAGTGAATAATTTTTTATAATTAATGTCAGTAATGTTAAGAACAAATTTTAAAAAAATTATAATTACATACAAATTTAATATTAATATTTAAATTTATTATTATTTTTAATATGGGTGAATTAACTCACCAAAATACTATAGTATAAAAAATAACTCACCATACATGTAAAATAACTTAGAATTAAATATTTGGAAAAGGCTTACTATTTATAATAGACAATTTTATTCAATTTGAATAAAATTGTGTTTCATACAACATTGTTGTCTTTTGATTCATCATGTTGTTGTCATGAAATTTTTATCAATTTTTTTTTATAAAATAATACTTAGCTGTTTATGTATTTATTATCATACTTGATGGACTCGATAGGGTTAGAAATAAAATATCAGAGACATTTCTTGTTGCCACTTGTTAAAAAATTGGTTGGTGAGGAGTGAGGACTTAACCCAGCCGTGTGACATGTGAGCTCGATCATTTCTATGGCCAATAGCAGCAGAATACAGTGATTTAGGGGAAGACCACCCAGTCATACCACAAAGAAAGGTTTTCTGCATCATTTGAGATTGAGTTAATGCTATTATTTGCAGTGGAATCCATTTTTATATATCCTTATTCAATGATAAATGCATGCCAAAATGACGTACGGTAGATATAAATGTTGTACTACGGCGGGTTTACGATTTAGGGTTTAGGGTTTAGGGACTCAAATTATTAATATTTATTAGATAGAGACAATACAAACGAGAAAAAGATAATAATATTAAATATATGCTTATATTTTTTTGAGGCAGTGGAGCATTTGCAGCCCTTCAAATCTTCAATGCTATGTAGAACCTGAACCACGATTGAGCGAGTAAGTGAATTTGTTAACGTATGGTATTTGATTTTTAGAAAGTTAGAATGGCATTATCTTTCTAATAAACAATGGTGGATACAGTACAGAGGTAGAAATCCATGATGGGCCTTACAATGTCATAAAAAAATTGGAACTATGCCGGATTGGTCAAAACAATAGACAACAGTGAAGGCAAGTGCTGGACTGCCAAGGTGAGACAATTTTAAACACTTGAAATTTGGAAACATCTATGAAACAAAAGCTCAACAGAAATTCAATTTCAGTCAACTAAGGACAAGAATAAGATATTAATAATGTGGTGAAGTTTAAAAACTTGTAATGGCGTCAAGTCATGGATGTAGTTGAAGGTGCAACGGGAGGAGGAGCTAACAGAAGCAATACAGATAGCAATGGAAAGCAAAAAAGAATTGCCTATGCTTGATTGAAGTGATTGTACACAGAGATGATACAAGTAAGGAATTGCTTCAGTTGGGATGCAAAATGGCGACTTCTAATACCTAAGGATCGTTAAGATTGCAAATGTATTACAAGCGTTATTCATACTTGTTCTCATATGCAACATTATCATACAGTCCCCGTTCAACAAAATATGTATGGAAATTACTAGTCACAGTTCCAGACTCGGTAGAGACATAATAATAATAATAAAATAAAAAGGTTTCCCATGTCTAATTTTTCTGAACGGATTTATTGCTACAGCCATTTCTTTCACTATTTACTGTTTATTACATCATAATAAGCAGACGGTTCATCTCCTACGGCAGCCATCTGCCATCGCATGATTTTCTGAAAAAAATAAGAGAAAAACACAATATTGAAATCTTGGGAAGATATATAGAAGTTAATATAGACCTGGTCTTATATCTAAATATTTGTAAATTTTGAATTTTAATCAGTTTTATTAAATTTTGGAGACAAATGGCTATAAAATGTGTTTTAATAGAAACTTGTTGGGCAATTTTTGCATAACGAAAACTAGTTTTCACTATGTAATTTCTTAAATTGTTTATTGATGATTAAGTTTATATTTTTTCAATGTAATATATACTCAACCAATTCTAAATTTTACATATTTTAAAGAAACTAAAAATATATTTAATTTTTTAATATATCATACACAAAAATAAATAAAATTATTCTAAAAATAATTTTAAATAGTTATTCTTCATTCTCATTTATTTGATCAAATAGTTTAAGATGAATTAGATCTTAAAATTTTAGATTAGAACATAAAGACAAAGATAAAGAATTATTCTTAAAGTAATTTTATATTTTTTTCTCATATTTTATCTGTGTTTCTAAAATAAATTTTAATATTTAAAACTATCAATAATTAAAAATAATTTTATATAATATTTTAAATTATTTATTATAAATTTGAAACTTAATTTATATATTTAAAAGATGTTTATTTACTATAAACTTTATTATAATATAATCTATATATTTAAAATAATTTATTTATTTTTAATTTAATCACATAAAAATAAATATTTATTCTATATAATAAAGAAACTAATATTAATTTAAAAAAATAATCTAAATACTTCTTTCTATTTTGAATTTATTGGTCAATTCAAGAAATAATTTTTTTCAAAAATTCTAATTTAACAAGATAGGTTCACAACTTTTAGTTAAAAATTATATTTTTAATCATTCTTATTAAACATACTCCAAATCAACTTCTATATTATAAATGTGAATTCTTATTCTTGAATTTGAAAATGTATATTGTAATCTCTTTTGCCTAATTGCCTGTAACTTTACCATTATTTATCAGTTATTTTATTTTTTAATTTTAAAATTATTGATTATTTTTAATCATTATATTCAAAATTGTTTTCTCTTCAACGTTAATTACTTTTAAAAATATTATATGAAAACATCATTTTTTCATCAAATATTAGGTACTTATACTCCTCAATTATATTTTAAATTTATTATATTATTCTTAAATTTAGACTATTTATAAATTATTTATTTATTTAAATTAGTTATGTACAGATATCTTATAACTTTGAAAATTTTTGTTATTCTATATTTTTAAATTTTACTAAAATTAAAAATACTAACAAAATATATAGGATGCTTGCTTGTTTACATAAAGAGAAAATAGTTTATACACAAACATAATGATCAGATTTGGTCTTGAAATTTTATGAATTCTGTACAAAATAATAAATTAGACTATTTTATAATTAAATATTTAAATATATATTATATAAAAATAAACATGTTATTTTATTAAATATTGAAAAAATATTATATATTGATAGTGTAAAATTATTTTACATTATTATTCAATCACAAGCTATTATATATAATAAATTTATTTATTTTTAAAATAATTATTTTATAAATTATATCAACAGTAATTTATAATTAAATAATAGTGTAAAATTATTTTTTATTATTAATATATGATCATTTAATTCTTAAAATTTTATTATATTTTATTACATTAAAAAAGTAATATATTATACATAATATAGACATTACAATGAAGACAAATTTAACTTTTTGAGTTTGTGTTTTTTTAGAAGTCAAATCAAATTCAAATTTAAAAGGTAAACCTATCTTTCCTTGTTAAATTTTTTTAAAGTTGAGTAAATTTGTAGAAATTTTGTCACATTTTTTTATAATTTAAATTTAATTATAAAATTTTAAATATTAATTTTATACTTATAATTCAATTTTTATATTAAATTTTTTAAAAAAATATTTTAAGTTTGTTATTATCATCTTGATAAAATATTATTTTACATCAAGAACATATATATTTTTACTCTTTATTAATATATTAATTTTAATTTTATTTTTTTTTATAACTTAAATTTTAATTATATTTTATATTATTAAAAAATAAATATTTTAAATTTATTATTATAAATTTATTATAATATGTCATAATAAATTTAAAATTTATTCAATATAAATACCACATATTACAAAAATTGATAAATAATAAAATTATATTTTTTACCAACATGATACATTTTAATTTGATAAAAAAATATATGAAATAAAATAATAATTTTAATTAATTTATAAAAATTGATATAGAATAACAATAAAAAATATTACACAATTATATATATATATATATATATTTTAAAAAAAAGATTTCTTTTAATCATGAATCCTAAGTTGTTGTACTATAAAACAAAGTCTAAAAAATAGTAAAATAAGTTTTATACTATTATTTAATCATATATTATTAATTTTATAAAAATTATTAACAATGAATTCTAATTAATTCATTATGTAAAAAAACACACATATGAGCATTAAACTCAAATAAAAACATGCGACGTTTATGCAGAAGTCAAGTGCTGTTAACATTCTCATATGGGTTATGTATTAATGTAATTTCAGGCTGTAATAAACAACTTAGATGATGCACACGAACGGCTTGACACTGCCATTGCAACTGCTCTGAGAGAAAACAAGCCTGTCTATATTAGTATAGCCTGTAACTTGTCTGGCATTCCTCACCATTTCTTCATTGATCAGCCTGTCCCATTTTATTTGAAACCCAAGTAATTAATTAATTAATATGTGATTTTCTTATTAATTAAATTGACTCATGTGTTTCTTGTTGATTCTTTAGTAATAATAATTAAAAAGATGAAATGCTGATTTCTTGGACAGGTTGACTAATGAGAAAAGGTGTTTGGAAATTGCGGTGGAAGTAACATCAGAGCTTTTAAACAAGGCAGCGAAACCAGTGATGGTGGGTGGGCCAAGGTTGCGCATGGCAAAGGCTTGTGATGTTTCATGGAGATGGTAGATGCCTCGGGTTATCCCGTTGCAATGTTAACTTCAGCGAAAGGGATGGTGGAAGAAAACCACCCCAACTTCATTGGCACTTACTGGGGTGCAGCCAGCACTCATTTTTGTGCAGAAATTGTGGAATCTGCTGATGCCTACTTGTTTGCAGGTCTAATTTTCAATGATATTATCTCTTTAGGCTACTCACTGGCCTTCAGAAAGGAAAAGGCAATTCTAGTGTTGCCTAATCCAGTAATGATGGCAAATGGACCTACCATTGGGTGTGTTTCAATGGAGGGTTTCTTTGAAGCACTTATAAAAGAATACACATTTCAGATGGCCTTCCCATTCACCCTAATCCAAAGGAGGAGTTAAGGGTCCATGTTTTATTCAGACACGTACAGAACATGTTGTCCCGAGACAACACTGTCATTGCTGAAGCTGGAGACACATGGTTTACTACTTGCCAGAAATTGAAACTGCCGCAAGGTTGTGGGTAAGCTATTTATATATCAAGTTAAGAATTTAAGAGTGAGGCTAATTATATATTATATTGAGTTTACAGGTATGAGTGTCAGATGCAGTACGGATCAGTAGGTTGGTCAGTTGGTGCAACTCTTAGTTATGCGCAGGCTGCTCCCCCAAAAGAGAGTGATTACGTGTATTGGTGATGGTAGCTTACAGGTCATTCAATTTGATTGCTTGCATTTATCATATTTATATCTCTACAACATTACCTCACTCTTATCTTGAAGAATAAAGACCTAAGAAACTCAAATCATGTCTAACTCTTTGCTGCTTGGACTTGGAGACTGATTAATAATGACCAATTAATTAATTCGATACAAAATTACTAATATTGTCAATGTACAAGTGATTAGCACACAGCAAATTTATTTTAAACTCTTCTCGCAGATGACAGCTCAGGAAGTGTCAACAATGCTACGATGTGGGCAGAATGGCATCATCTTTCTAATTAACAATGGTGAATACACTACAGCGGTAGAAATCCATGATGGGCCTTACAAAGTCATAAAAAAACTGGGATTATGCTGGACTGGTCGAAACAATAGATAATGGTGAAGGCAAGTGCTGGACTGCCAAGGTGAGACAATTTTATTTTATTTTTTTTATTTTATTTGTAAAAATTGAACTTAACGGTTTACAACAACTCACGATGAGGCAATCTTAAATACTTGGAATTTGCAAAAATCTATAAAACAAGCTCAATAGAAATTAGACTTCAAGTTATGGATGTACTTGAAGGTGTACTGTGAGGAGGAGCTAACAGATGCAATACAGATATTCATTGAAGTGATTGTACACAGAGATGATACAAGTAAGGAATTGCTTCAGTTGGGATCACCAAGATTGCAACATTATTTATACTTGGATGTTCTCAGATGTAATATTATCATAGTCTCAATAGAGACAATATTTGTGTTGATTTTTTCTAATCCATTAAACTAAAAATTGATTCTTTGTTTTCAATTTTTGCAAAATATTGATTTTAGTTTCTCGTCGTTAACGCTATTAGAGGTGTTGTTAATATCGCTCTAACGACATCCATCTTTATATATGTAACATGTAATTAATTAAATGACGTGGATTTTTTTTAAAAAATTGTTTAAATACATTTTCGTATCCCAAATTTAAAAAATTATTTTTTTAATCTTTTAAATTTAATAGTGTATTTTCTAAGTTGATTCAAAGATGACGCTAATAAATCTATTAATGTGACTAACAGTGTGTTTTTTTAAAAAAAAATTAGAAAAAAATTATGTCAGTTTTAAATTTTCAAAATTTATATTAAACAATATCAATATTTTGAAGTATAAATTAAAATAATAAAATAAATATTGTAAATAGTATAATGGTTAAAGTAAATAAGATAATATGAAAATATATAAAATAATAATAAAATAAATTTATAATCATTATTAATATTTTATATAACAAATAGGTAAAAATGATAATAGAGAAATGTTTAAAATAAATAATTTTATATTAAAATATCAAAAATAAAAAATAAAAAATAAA
>JAMLFT010009859.1:0-12351 GCA_026544285.1 Pachyrhizus erosus
TCATTTACAAATTAATTTTATATTTTTAAAATAAATATCAATTAAAAGGAAATTAATTATTAATAAATTATGAAAATATATTTAACTATATATATAGAGAGAGATATTAAATAATAAAATAAAATATAATGATAAAAATATCATTAAATATAATTTTAACATAACCATTTTTGTTATGTTCTAATTGTTAATTTTATTTTTTTAAATTTGTAAAAATAATGACTACTAAAAATTAATAAATCGTAATTTTTTTATATAAATCATAAATAGAGAAAAATAAATACACACTTTATTTTAAAATATTTATAAACAAAATTAGTTTATTAATAATTTTTATAAATAATCATAAAAAAAGTAAATCAATCAACCGATTAATCAAATAAAATCAAATTATTTAATTAATTGATCTAAAGTAATTATTTGATTATCATAATATATATAAAATTACTATATATATTAAAATATTATAAACTGTAAAATTAAAATATATTAACGATTTAAATTTAGTGTAATTTTTTAAATTTATATTTGATATCAATGCATCCTGTCCAGTATATATACATATATTCTCTTCTCATTATATAGTGATATTCATACACAATTTTAATATTAATTTTTTATAAAATTTTAAAATTTTTATAAAATTTTAATTTTAATTTTTATGAATGTATTATTATCTTCAAATTCAAATTAAATTATATTTTTATTTAAGTTATAATAATTATTACTATTTTAAAATTTACATTAAATTATACTCATTATTGTTATTATTATTACTATTATTATTTTTATTTATAATTTTAAAAATAAAAAATATTATTCTTGAAATGAAGAATGAAAATTAAAATTAAACTAAATTTCATGACATAGACTTTTTCTTTTCCCTATTTAAACCAATTTTTTGTGACTCAATATTATATTTAATTGCAGTTCAATTATAATCTTATTGAATATATTATTTTGCTTAAATATGTTTAACATTTTTATAAATATAATAATTTTTATTTTTACTATATAAAATAATGGAGAAATGACAAGATATATGTTATATATAGAATATGAACTGGATATGACTTAAATAAATGCATAAAAAAATATTTGTGATTAACACAAAATACTTACTAAACTAAAAAACAAATTTTATAATAAAACAATATGTTTAACTATATTATACTACAGTGAATATTGTACTTTGAATAAATACTATAAAAAAGTTAAAATAATAAAAATAAAAATGTTAAAATAAAAATGTAATTATATAATAAATGATAAAATTTAAAATAGTTACATATATAAAAAGATTAGTATAGTTTCATTGATAAAAAAGATGAGAGTAATCCAATTAAGGTAATTTAAAAATCTATAAAGATCACAAAAAATTGATAATTAGAATAATATATTTCATAATTTTTAGTAATTTTTTTTATAAAAAAGAAAAAATGGAGAAAAAACTCGTAAAGATTGATTATTAAATAATATTCCTTTGCACAGTACAGCTTTTTGACAGTTAAAATACTTTCTGCCGAATCACCGGATTTTCGGTGTTTTAGTTAAAGTTGTTAGGATTATAACACTGATCTAATTGTTTACTTTTAGCCAGTGAGTTGTCTTGTCTCTTCGTCAGGTCATATTTGGATTCATGAAAATATACGATATGAAAAGAAATAAAAGTGTTTAAACAAAAATCAAAAATAAAAAATACTTTATTATAATAAATTACTTAAAATAACATGTTATAAAATAAAATTTAATTTATTGTGTCTTATTACATTTAACTATTCTTTTTTAAAACTCAAGACATTATATCAATTTTATTAAATTTCCTACAACTTATCTAATAATAACATAAAATTTTATTTCCTTTCATTATAAGATATCTAAAAATAATATAATATTTTATTTTACATGCTCCAACTTTATTGGTAGATGTTTTATTGTCTATAACTCTGTACAAAATATATGCTTGCACGGATAGCATATTGAGTTGAAAGTAAACCGTTCATGTATAATTCAGGCAGACTATAACTAATAGTATGTTAATTAAGTTATGGAAGCCTAATTATATAATTTTTTAATATGTTTATTGTATACTGCTAGCAAGGAGAACTGAGCGAAGTTTTCATATATCTGTCCCATTCTTATCCATCTTACATTGATTTTTGCAGGTTTTAGTAATATATTAAACCATATAAAGGAAAATATAAAATTCGTTTGTGATTAGCATTGTACTTTGTGTGGCCATTGGACACAATTAACATACAATTAAATATCATTGATAATAGATATTTGAATTTTATTCTCAAATGTATATCCTGTTGATAAATTAACTATAAGAACTATTATAGAGTTTTTTTTTAAAAAGGTGAATGAAATAACCTTCCTTTCTTAAACTTTATTGCAATAAGAAAAATCAAAATGTTCATCTTTTCATAATAAGTGACGTGTTACTTGCACCCAAAAAAACAAAAAAAAGGATATTGTTTAGGAATTTTTTTTTGGAGGTTACTAATAGGTAAAGTCAAAACAGCGTATGCTGTACCACAAAATAAACTAGTTGTATATGTGGCTCACTTATACTACTATATCATAGCTTAGATTAGCCCACAATTAATCTCATACGTAATTGGTTATGGGGAAGTAGGGAAGCAAAAACAATATTTTCGTTTAAGAAATATTGCAATAATTCATTAATGTTGAATAATAATAATTCAAATTAGCTGAAGTAATAAATTCGAGATTAATAGAAAATTTTCTTGTGCTTGTTTACTTCGTATGTGCAAATCATGGCTGATCCATGAATTCAAAAACCACATTATAATGATGGACATCCACAATTTAGCAAATCAATTAATTCAAGGATGTTTCTTTTTGTATTTCATCAAACTCAAACATCATATCTTTTTATTCAAGAAAGAGTAATATTAAACTATATTGAATTATCCTTTTTAAAATGAAAAGAAGATGACGCTTTACTAACTTAACTAAAATATCATTCCAAGAGAAACATCCTCAAGTTTTGAAAAAAAAGTTATATCACCTATGATTTAATCTTATTTTTTATCATGACAATTATGAAATTCATTTAATCAATTTCTTATATAAAATTAATTTTTAAATCAAAATTATTTATGGAATCAAAGTTATTATCAAGATAAAAATTGATATGTAAACACTCAAATATTATAAATATTTATTTGATATTTTTTATTTATCTCTATTTTTCTATTTTTTTTTATCATATCATATTGTTTGTTTTATTTTCTCTTTATATATTTTAAATAATATGAAATATTTATACATTTATTTTTCTTTCAAATGAAGTGACCTTCTCTTCTTTGACCTATTTAAGAATCAAATGCATAGCTATATATATCATTTATGACTTTTATTGACAAAGATAAGTAAGAGAAATAAAATTTTATTTCTATTAAAAGAAAATAACTAACAGGAATAGATTTTTTTTTACAAGTCAATTAACATGAATAAGTTGTGAATCACTCAAACATACTAAAGATCAATGTGTTTTTTTAAAAACATGAATAAGTTGTGAATCACTCAAACATACTAAAGATCAATGTGTTTTTTTAAAAAGGAATACTAACAACACATCGCCTATTATATTTTTTTAATATATTATTTTATTAATTCAAATTTATTTAAAATTATAAGATTAATTTATTAAATACGAGGTGAAACATGTATAGTTTTGTGACTTTCAACTACTTTTAACCACGATAAAGAGTATGTTTAAATGACTGTATGGACTATACATCTCGCAGCCACTTGTAACTTTCATAAACGTTAAATTATTTGTTGTCTACTATGCATAGCCTACTTAAAATTTCAAGATAACTTTAATAGCTGGTTTTGAAAATTGCAGTTACAATACTTGCATGACTTGTAGGCTAGGACGTAGTTATTTGTGTGGGGACATAAAAATGTTATGACTTTTGACCTAATATCTTACTAATCTTTTATGAAATTAGTATTTGATATAGTATAATTATGTGAATTTATTAGGTAGGTGAACTCGTAGAACGAAACATATTAAATATAAATTGTTTAAAAAAAAAATCATTCAATTACCTTTTAAGGAGAATTGTCGTGTTTCTGTCAATGGAATGCTCACGATACTAAATACTTAATGAAGCTTAAAAGACTCGTTGGTGTCATAATTGACTTTCAAAAGTTTGCACTAATTAACTAAACTGCTAACTAATTTTTGGACCAAGTATGGTTTTGAGAACTCGATGATTTACCTTTTAGCATTATGAAGACCAGTTCATTACTAGCTTGATCACTTGGGAAGCAAATTAAGACAGTGGATGCAAATGTCACTGCAGGAACCAGGCTTTAGTCAAAAGAACAAGAAGAGGAGCTCGCCCTTTAATTTTAATGAATTTTCTTACTTTGAAACATTGCTGCGCAAATCTGCCAAAGGGTAACCTATTTGTTAGCACATGCATGGAATATATTACAGGAGAAATAAAACAATGATTTGTACTTTCATTCTATTCAAATTGAGTCTTAAGCCAATTTTGAACAAAAATAAATAAATATACTTGTGACAAACGTAAATAAATCCTAGTAAAAACCCTAACTATAAACTCTGAAACAACCTTTTATATATATAAACTCTAAAACAACCGTATATGCTACAAACATAAACAAAATTACAAATAGGTATGAATATTAATACTATGATATGTTCTTGTCTTGCTATATACTTCTTATCTTCATTCACTCTGTAGCACAAGTTACTTTTTCCCGCATTCCAAAACATACATAGGTCATAATGCTCCAATTAGTTGGGATCATTTCGGAGTTGAATAGACAAGATGAAATGGCGAATATTTTTGGGAATATCATGATCTTTCTAGCTCTCTATGTAGTTTACTAGAGGCTATTATATTTATAATGTCCCAAAAGAATAATTAAGATAATATTTTTTTGTTTGTTTTTAATCAAAAATAGAAAAAAAGAAGTTGGAATAAATAATTTTGTAAGAGTTTAATTATCATAGACATATAGACAAATCTAAAAATATTATGTTGGTGGACAATATTCATACACATAATTTTATAAGAGTAAGACTCATTAAAAATTAATTTTTTGTATTGTATTTTAAACTGTAAAAACAATTTTTAATTACATATATATAATATTAAAAATATTTAAAATTTATAATTAGATGATAATATAAAAATATTTTATCATATTAGTACATGACTGATTTTGTCATTTTGTAATGTCCCGTCCCAATGTTTAAGAGTTTGAGCTACTATCAGAGCAAAGCAAACCCAGATAAAGCGGTTCGAAAAGGAACATACATATGACTTAAGGGATTTGTGTCCCATTGTTTTTCTACGTCCAGTTATTGTGTCCTGCCCCACAACCTGCAGATTTGTGAAACCAAGGTCAGATTTAGTGTGCATATATTGTCTATATATTTATATATTTTAAGAAGAACACACTACCTAAGGAATTTCAGTCTTGGAATAAAAAAAAAAAAAAAATCGAATCAAGATTCAAGTCCCTAATCAGTATCCACTACATTCAGATTTGGTTGCACGCGTACGTACACAACACATCACAACACATAAGCGGGCATAAATACTGTAATAGTATTACATCCATTCCTATGCACGAAAGGGGGAGAATCATTTTAGACCGTCATCAAATTGATTGTTCAGGTTCGAAAAAGTGCACAGTATCATTTTCGTTAATAAATGCCTTAAATATTATCTTCAACTTGCGTTGGGTCTCTATTATCTACAATCAGCAATGTGTCGCCACTCGAACTTGTCCCAAGAAATTTTATCTTTCAAGACCCCTCCAATCATATAGTTTGATTATGTTCCTCGCATAAGCAAAAATAAGTTAATTAACAAATAAAAAATTATAAAGGAGGAAATTATTATTGGTTGGGAACGTGGTTGAGATGTGTTTATTTATGTGACCCTTCGGAATTTCCATCAATTTGAAGTTGCCTAGATTGGACAAGCAGCTTATTAGTACCATCCATATATACTTGGTCTGGCGCAGTGTGAAAGTGATGCACCGCCCAAAATAGTAAGATGGCAACATCAATCTTTTGAATTTACCCTCCTTTTGATTATTTTATAAGATATGTGCTCCATCGTCATAATGCCAATATGAAAGTTCTATATGCCTTTGGCGTTCTCTTTTTAATTAATAATTATATTCCTCTATTTAAACTTGTTTATTTAAAGAGTACACAGTTGTATAGAGCAAATTATTGGAAGACTTTAAGGACAAATCAATGTTCAAATGTAGATTGAATTTAAGAGATGTTTGTGTCTCCCACTAATTTCTTGTTGGGACTAGGATCAAGTTTCGGATAGAAAAAGTAAAGGAGGCTAGCTAGCTCGGAGAACCTAGCTAATAATAAGTTAATAACTGAACAATTTGGTGCAGCTACCTTTCCAATTATGTTTTTCCTTTAACTTCTTCCTTTGTGTCCTTTCAAATTAAACTTTGACCTATAGTCCAGTAATTTCGGGGTTCAAAGTAAGATGCTCTATGCATGAGCCTTATAGCTACTTTGCACCATGTAAATACATTATTAGTAAAATTTCAGTTTTGGTTATGAGTGACCCCAAAGTTAGTCATATATAGGTCTCGTTGATTAACATTAGGTCAGTAAGGCTTGTTATTATTATTATTATTACTAGTTTTTTTTTATTAAAAATGTTATATTATTGTCAAACACTTTTCTACTATATTTTCTATAAAAAATATTTTTTTATTTTTATTTTTTTCATTACATTATTTATCTTATTTTATCTTATTCTATCTCTCTCTTTTCTACTTGTTTCTTTATTATAAAAAATTACACAAATATAATTTCTTAATGTGAAAAGAAGGAAAAGGAATTAAAGGGGAAGAATCTGCACAAGCTTTGCATTGGATTAAGTTGGAAACCAGTTCATGGAGAGAACAGGATGTGGTTGTCACAGTTCAAAACAGCACAATGAAATTAAGTTCTCACATTGGTCGTGGGCCATAAGATAGGAGGCTTTCTTTAAATCAATCATAGGACATGACCCTTGAAGGTGAAACGAGTACTGACCGTGCCTCACCAGGCCTTTATATGCCCACTCTGCTGCTCGCAGAATTCTGCAGGAAAGTTTTCAACTCTTCTTATTAAAAAACAAAATAAAGTTAAGGATCAGATGTGAGATTACACCATGCGTCTAGACACAAACTTTAAAGATTACTATGCCATAGCCTACATGCACGCACAACTGTTAAAAACTAACTAATAATTAGAATCTCAATATCGGTGCTATAGTAATACTCCATGCAGCCAAATCAATTCTTTGTACACAGCTCATACATACAGATAACTGTGTAGCCTTTACTCACTAATTTAAAATATAATTAACTTGTGTCTAATATCTTTCTATTGTGTACCTAGGTAGCATATTTTAAAAACTTTTTTTTTTTTTACCTTATTCATCAGGTGTAAAAGACTTAACGTACCCTTATACCAAAAGCTTCCACACTAGACAATTGTATAGGAGGAGGTCATAGTATGAAAGAAAGTCGTTACGCATAGTCTTATCCTTATATATGTAAAGAAGTTATCATGGAATTTGAATTCACAACCAAGTCATCACCATATATGGTGCAAGTTTATTGTTGGGGCAAGGCTCAACCTCACACTATTCACTCTGTGTATTAGTTAAAAAAACAAAACTAAGTTGACGAAAACAAAATATTTATCATATTAAATATAAAATATTCAATATGTATTTTTTAAGCAATTAAAATTATTAAAGAGATTATATTAATATGCCTCTGAACTTGTATAGTTGGAACACTAGGGTTAAGAATGAAAAAAAAATAAATTGATAAGCAGAAAACTGATTTGTAACTAAAACTATTTAGTTAATAGCTGAAAATTATTAAATTAATATATTGAATTAAAAAATTAATTAAACTATTTGAATAAATTAGTAAATGAAAATAAACCATTGTATTTCTTGATATGTGTATAGAAATCTTAAAAGACACTTAAAAAAGAATAAGGTAATACATGTGAATATATAACACGACATTTTATACTAAAAAAAATAACTCAGTTGAAGGAAATATATAGGACACTCAAGTTCTAATTTAGAGGATATTGGTGGAAGTATATCTTGGAACGATAGAATAAAACAAGATAAACTAGTGGAAGAAATGTATAATGATTATGTTTAGATAAATTTTTTAGTAAATATTTATATGAAAAAACGTAAGGTAAATAATTTCTTCATAAACACTTACATATGATTTTGTTTTAATGTCTACTAAAGGTAAAGCAAATAAAATTATAGGTGTATTAAGAGAATCATATTAAATTGAATTGGAATTATGCATGGAACTTGTTCCTATTTATATATAAACAGTTTGGGTCTATTCATAAAGAGACACATTGATGCAATTCATATTTTCCAGACAGACTTACACATTTTCAACCAGTTTTTATTCTACGAATAGTGACTTTATTTCTTTTGATGTCTTATATGGAGAGTCATCTTATTATATTTTTTATTTTCTATTAATAATCATTTTTATTTCAATTGATATTTATTAATGCTTTTATATTTCTTGAAAAGTCGTGTTATTTATTTTATGTTTTTTTAAGGCTACTTTATGTCTATTCATGTAAAAACATGATTCTTAATTCACATATTTATAATTAGGTTAAATTATTATTTTTTAATTTATTTATTAGATTCAAATTTTTTATTTTTTTTTAAGTTTCTATTAGGTCTCTTGTTTTTTTTAAATGAATGAATTTTGAACCGGATTAAACTCATTTGTAAAAATAAGAGACTTAATTGGACCTTTTAAAATAAAGAAATTACATTAAATTTATAAAATAAATTAAGGGGAAAAAAGTAATTTAACTGATAATTAAGTAATATGAAAGAATATAATTTATAACCATCGGATCGAAGCAGGACAACTGTTCAATCATAATGAAGTAAAACAATTTTGCAAATTGAATAGATTAACATAGCTCATGTTTTAAATAAAATAAGACAATTACAAGATTGAAAGCAACAATACCAGCTTTTATATTTGGAAAATATATCACACAGGAGCCAAAATCAATTAATAGAATATTAAGTGGTTTCTGCAAGTTGTGCTTTTAGTTGATTTAAATTGATAGTATAATAGTTGAATGTAAGAAGGTACTAAATAAATATCCTTTAGGTGACGTCTTAATACCAGCACTAATACTGAATCAACGCGAAAATCAAAATGAGTTATTCATTCTGTGGCTAAGGCAAGTTTGTGTGTGTGGATTCTTTTGCTTGTTAATTTATTGGATGAATGAAAAACGCACAACGTCCCACCACTGAAGTAGCAATGGCTTATGAAAAAGAAAGTTTCGTAGGGATAGGCAGATACAGGAAGGGAAGAATGGCTCACATTCAATTGTTAATTATTATTGAATTTGAACCAAATTAAAAGGCTAGATTAAGATAGACAATGCACTTGGTTCGCAGTTGGTTAGTCCATCATCTTCATGTTTGGGACAAATTACTCTTTTTGTCCTATGCATATTCCTGGCTCCTCACCTCCACTTATTCATTCAAACAATCATCTTGTCCTTCGCTTAGAAATCTAGTTTAGAACCCCCCAATTTTTGTCCTTGTTTAGCCCCACTTTAACAATCGCTTTAAACGAAATATATATATATATATATTTATATATATCAATGGACATACACATGTTATTTAACACTTAAAAAAATAAAAAATAAAACAAATATAAATATAATAAATATTATGATATGATAGAAGGAAAAAGATTGAGAAAAAAAATTAAATATTAATGAAATATTTATAATGAAAAATGTCAATATATTACTTCTAAAAGAAAAAGTATACAAGGGCACTTTGCATTTTGAAATTTTTAAATTTTCTCACACACATTTGAATCTTATCCTTGTTACATAATTTATTATTATGATAATGATAATAAATATCTTTTTATTATAATAAGTTTTTTTATTAATTTTAAATTTGTAGAATAATTTAAATTTTAATAATTAAAAATAATCTTTAATTATAAAATAATTGATTGATATCTTTTTAGTTTTTAGATAAAATCATGTTATTTAAATTTTTTAAAAAAAGTTTAATTTTGTTAACTCATCATTAATTTAAAAACATATGATAATATAATTAATCTTTAATAAAATCATGTATCAAGAAAAATATCATAACTTAGTAAATTTTTAAATTATGAAAGAATTTTATTTTCATGTTCATAATAATTATACTTAAAAATAAATATAAAAAAAATATCATTTTTAAATAAATAAATAAAATAAAATATTTATTTTCTAATAATATCATTAAAACACAATAAAGACTCATTTAACCATCCTCATTTTTATCATTAAGTTATTATAATTTACTTATACAAATACACATTAGTAGTATTCAAATTTAAAGTGTAACACATTCGAGCAATCTCTTTATAGAATAATATAATATAAAATAAAAACTTAATCTACTATATTGTAAATAAAAGATTAAAATTCAAACTAGCAACTTGATGAAATCCAACTCTTATATTCTCACAAAAACTCATAAAGCTTCATTGGAAAATCTCTATCTTATTGAATCATTTATTCTGCATCATTAACATTTGCAATAACCATTTCATTTTATTATTGTCTATCATATCAAAATACTAGTCTTCATCTGAAAAATAAATAAAATGCATAAGTGAGTTTTCATTTCATACAAACAATCATATTACAAACACAAACATACTTTCTTTCAAATATCACATGTTCCAATTTAATTTATTAGTTCATATTTTAATTCATACAGATCTCTTGCTATGAGAACTCTTAAAACTTAGTAGATATTTTACTTTAAGCCGGATGACTTATCAAGAGTTTGTCATCACCTTAGTATTCAAGTAGGATTCTCTATTGATAAAAAAATATCTTGTTTTGATCAAGATTGCCAAGATAGCTTTATGCAAAACTTCTCACAACTCGGTGCCCATTCTCAAGGTTTATTGACCTAAAATTAAATAATCATTCATATACTAATCTATTATGTCGTCCTTACAAACTTTACGGGCTGTCTTCTCAATTTAAAAATCTTCCATTTAGTTTTATTAAATATGAATTTGTGTGACATTTCATACTCTTAGTACATAAAGATGACCATCTACACACATACAAGTATACTCATAAACATATAGAAGAATATAATCTTATTCCCACACTTAGTGGTTCACAATTCAACGTTAGTTATAATAATGTTTTTTTTTATTGTCAACAATACATTTTGAAGCGTCACCACAAATTTAGTTTACCCAAATAACACCTTATCTCAAAGGGCTATTATATTTTTGTTACATCTCATTTTTATCTTAAACATAATTATTTTCATTATTTACATATAACTTAAAAAATATATTATTCTTATTTCGCATGTCCTTATCAACATAATAATTTAAATATCATAAGTTTACATGAATTTTAATTATCTCGTTACGAATACTATTAGTAATTTATTATTTTTCAAAAGTCTTATGAATTTTTTCACTACTTTTAGTTTTATAATTTTTCCAAATTGTAATCTTCTACAATCATTGCATGTGTACTATTCATCTTTCATTATATTTACAATTATTTTATACGTAAACTCTAATTTTCTATTATAACAAAAACGTCTAAATATTGATTAACTTAATTATCAATTAAAATCATTACTTGTATTAAGTGTTATTTTATTTTAATTAATTTTACCAAACTTAAATTTATTAACTAATTAATTTAAAGTTTAAAAATCTAATTATTAAATTTGAACTAATTTGTTCTAAGTTATTAAATTATCTTTAATAAATTAACTTGTCAACTTCTTCATTTTAATTTTTGTTAATAAGAGTTGATTGATCTTTGGCTTAGGTTGACAAAGGATTAATCTTGTTATAAGCAATTTTTTCTTAGTCTAATTCCTTAATTTATCATATTTTTTATTTTTTAATTAATTATTTCATACCTAATAATTTTATTTAATATTTTTCAAACTTCTACATTGTATATAATTTTTATTACTATTATTATTTTTAATATTAAAATTTTAAAATGTTACTGAAACTATCTTTTGAATCACCATCATCGTGGTTTGTTAAGCAAAATATATTAGTATTAGACATTGATGATTTTTTTCTTTTTATTTTCATGTATATAAGTAAACAAAATAAAATAAAATATTTTTTTCTTTAAAATATTATTAAATTTTATTTTTACTTTTAAAAAAGTTATTTGATTATTGATATATATATATATATATTATTTTT
>JAMLFT010009860.1:0-12351 GCA_026544285.1 Pachyrhizus erosus
TAATTCATTTTTATTATAATTGTATAAATGAATAAATTTATTATTTAAATTATTTATATCAATTATTTATGTAATTTATACAAATTACTTAAATTATTTTAGTGTATAAATTATTTTTATTCTAACCATATAATAAAATTACATAAGTTAATATGTAAAATTCTTATATAAAATATTTTATGTAATTTATATAAATTAAATAAATTTATTTTAATATATAAATTATTTTTATTCAAATTATATAAATTAATGAAATTTAAATATTTAATTATTTTAGACAATTTACATATTAATATAAATGTGCATAATTTGTATAAATTACATAAAATAATTTATGTAAAAAATTTACATACTGATTTAGATAATTTAAATATTTTTTAATTAAAATAAAATAAGAAAAAAAATTAAAAGCTCATATAGTAATGACATAAAAATATTGTTTACAATATATGTGAACGAAGGTTGTATTGTACTTGTTTATTGCTGAGTTTTTGTGTAAATAAAAAATTTTGGTTTCGATTCTCACTAGTCAAATTGTGGATTGAACATTAGACGAGGATTAAAAATGTATGTTATTTTAATTTTTAATATAAAGTATAAGTATTGTTTTCATAATAATTGTGTTTTAACTATAATATATTTGAGATGGATGTGGGGAGTTCATTTGACATAGTTCCAGGACCTAATTAAGTATATTGAGAAGGGATTAAATAATAAATAATTTTAAGAAAGTTATATTTTATATTTATTATTTATTATTTGGAAAATAATTTATTTATTATAATTATTAGATTTAAAAAAAATAATGAGAATTTAATTTTATATTTAAGATGGATGTGGAGAGCTCATTTGACATAGTTTCACAACTTAAATATATATATAGAAGGAATTAAATAATAAGTAATTTTAAGAAATTTATACCTTATCTTTATTATTTATTGTTTAAAAATAGTTTATTTATTATAATCATTAGATGCATTATATGCATTAAGAGAATTTAACTTGATTCATTCTTTATATATATATATATCTTACAATAATACATACTTAGATACATATATATATTTTTTATTGAATATAAATTTAATTATTTTTTTGTGCATGCATTTTTTTTACTTTAATCAACAATGAAATATACTTTTCCTATAATTTTAGGTTTAAGTGTTCTTAAATATGAAGAAATCACATACACAAATTATAATAACCAACAATTTAACAAGCTAAATTACTTAAAATTAAAAAAAAAACATATTAAAAAAAAAAGAGTGATACACTAGATTATGCTTTCATCTTTTGACGTATCTAGCTCTTACAACACTCCCTTTTGCTTTTAGTTTTGTAATTCTGAGGCCTTTCCAACCTTTATTAATGAAATTATCTTTTATCTCGTCTGTTAAGTACATCTATGAATAAATTGTTGTATCTTAAAAGAATCGAGAGTGATCGATGTATCTCGTGAAGAAAACGTCCTTAGCCGAGAGGTATCTTTGGGAGGGAATATATAACACTCAAATTAATAGCTATTCAGTAAAGAGGATGCATACCAAACATAATTGTGAGTATCTGAACATCATGTTGCTTCTCCTATTTTTATAATCTGTCTCCTTAAGACGAATTAATAGGTGGATATGAACAGAGACCCAATATGAGATTCTGTTTATCCTTTTTTTATTTCTGTAGGAAAAGATTCTTTTTTATCCTTAGAAGCATTGGTTTTTTTAAGACTTTTAAAACTAAATTAAAGGAGTCTTCGTTATTAAGGTTACTGGGTCATTAATGGTGTTGAGTTGGCTTCATAATCCATTCATTCTAAAACAACATTATTTAATTCATTTACGTATTTTTTATGGAAATTAAATATTTTTTTTATTGAAGACAATCTTACATAAGTTGAATGAATTTATATTATTATAAATAATAAAATTTTATCTTTTATATTTAACATAATTACATATTTAATATTTAAATTTGATAATATTTTTTATAACTAAATTTGATACAATCTTGGTTAAATTAGATCCATCACCGATTAATCAACCTGCTCAAAAGTGATTAATAAAAACAAAAAGAGTTATTGTTTATTTATAGTTAATAGCAAAATATTGACTTATTAAGATAAAAGTTGTGAATAGAAAAAGTGCCGCCGGTCAAATAATAATTTCCTTTTGGAATATTGGATGATTAAATATTCTCCAGCACAAGGATATTCGGTGCCACTACTGAATTGTTTTTAGTGATCCTATCACTCACGCACATGCGTTCAGATTAATTTACGTGTGAATGTAACTAATCCTTTTAGATGCATGGATTCTCTACGTGACTTTTGAAATTATGCTCATTCAATAATATATCAAATTAAAATTTGCTCAATTGCTTAGTTTCAATCCATTGATCAAAACTATTTTTACAACTTTCTCTCCCCTTGATAAATTAATATATTCTTCTTGTGTGTACTAAAAGAAGTTATTTTATTTATATTTAAAAATTAACCTTTTCTGTTGAAATTTAGAATTTGCCAAATAAGATTTTGACTCACTTTATAATGTTTTTACTATATATATAATTAGGGTCATACCTACAAATCCCAGAACTTCAAGTAAAATTAGAACATTGTAGTGCAATGTCATTCGTACTCGTATATATTTTTTTTTTTTTGAGCTGGGAAATGATTTATTAAAGTTTTATAATCAATTAGTTTTAGAATAAATTGTATTAACTATTTACAAAAAATTTGTAAATCATACAAAAATTTCTTATTTTTTAATAATATTCTAAGATAGAATTTAAGAGACGTTTGTTTAACTCTTACGAATCACGTTCCTAAAAATATTATGTCTATGATTTGATTTTTATTTCTATAGATATGTTTAGTAGGTATTTAATAATTTTATAAAAATTTAAAATTTATTTAATTAAAAATTGAAATATATATATATATATATATATATATATATATATAATAGAGAATAATGAAAATAAGTAATTATTATAAAAAATAAATTTTATTTTCACGAAAATCTAATATATTTATCTTTTTTTTTATATATAAAAATAACATATGTTCTAAAGGTAAAGATGTAACGTTTCTAAAAAATAAAAATAACACACATGTAAATATATTTTTATAGCTGTCAAAGAAATATAAGAATATATATTTTCCTCTCTGTATTTCCAATAGTGGATAAACATGATTTAAAACAAATGTTCTCTAAAAAAATAATTTTAAAATACTTTCGAGAGTCATAAATAATTGTTATAAGTATTATAAAAAATATTCTATAAATAAAACATTTATTTAGACACAAATCTAATTCTTTGAGATAGATATTTTAATAGTTACATTGGATTATTATTTTTGTTATAAAACTTCCCACAATGCTTTTGACTCAAACCAAATAAACAACATCATAAATATTAGAATTAGTTAAATCTTAAAAGTTACTTTCTTCACTCTTTTATATAAGAAAGCAAACGAGTTGTTTTTATTTTCTTAATTATAAAAAACTATAAATTCGTTTTTAGAAATATTCATTGTTAATTATTTTTTATACTTTTATGGAGTATTTTGTTGGAAATTCTTTTAAATTTTTTGAAAATTCTACATTGAGAGTGTTAAATTTTCATGTTTTATATAAATATTTTAAAAAACATTTTCATGAATTTAGTAGTCATAGGAATCCTTTTTTAATTAAATTTTTCACTAAAACTTTTTTTTAGAAGGGATAAGAATTCAAGATTTTCATGAGAGAAATTTTTTATACATAATTATGTCTCTTATTCTTAGAAATATCTTAAAGTATATTTATAATTATGTCTCTTATTTGTAACATGTTTCTTATTCTTCTTCCATTTTTTTATAAGACTCAATTATTTATGAAAGTGTATTAGATTGATATTTTAAAAGATGATTTTGATATAAAAAAAATTGTGAATTTTAAAATACTTTATAAGAATGTAATGATTTATAAGATTTTTTTAAATACCTTTATGACTAAAATTTTATAATTTAGATTTTAATGAATTGATAGTATATGAATTCATAAAATTTTAAAAGACTTTATAAATTTATAAGATTTTGAAGGACTCCATAAAATTTTAAATAAAAAATATTAGAAGTTATAATAGTTAAAAAAATATATAAGATTTGGATAAAGAAAAATCAAATTAATATTTTTTTTTCAATCTTTTAATACTTAATTGATTATACTTTATGATCTATAGTACTTAACTCAATATTTAAAGTTATATTAGTCCTTCATGTATTAATATATTTTCATTTATACTCTTGAGTCTGAATAATAAATTAAAAATTATGGTATTCATTAATTGATAGTATTAAAAATAAAGATTTATCAATTGATTTAATTGAATTTTTATCAGAACAGTTAATTCAAGAAAAAAAAATTATTTATTCTTACTTTATTAAAGAAAAAATACGTATGATTGAAAATAAATAACAAGTTACTTTACCAGCAATACTGCCCTTTAAGAAAAAAAAATAAGACTATGTGTGCTAAGAAAAAAAAATCTAGAATTAAAGAGTATAAAAATTTTAAGAATTTGAATGAAATTATTTGATAAACATGATATTTATATATATATAGTTAAAAAAATTATACAAAATTCATTTAAATCTATATGATTTTGAATATCGTAAGACTTTTTTTAAGTTGTAAAAAACTTAAATTGAATACTATTAGATTTTGTTATCATCAATAAAAATCTTAATAATCTTGATTGAATACTATAAAAAAAATTTATCTTGTTAAAAAATATTGATTAAATACTACAAAATTTGTTTATAATTTTTTAAAAAATACTAATTGAATACACCTATCTTAATTCACCAGGATTAAAAAAAGTGATTGATTTAGTTGACAATAATAAGTGTAATTTAATTTTTTTTGAAACTATCTCTATCATTAATACACTTATCTCTCGTCTAATTGTTTGTCAGTATAATTAATTATTTCCTCCATTTCTATATAATGATTTTTGAGGTTATAACAGTTAATTAAAAATATTCAATTAATATAAATTTAGACAAAAATACTCTTAGTTGCATAATTACTCGTCATAAATTATCTCATTTTTCACTAATAACAATATAGTCCATCTATTCTCTTTTATATATATAAAAAATAATTTTTGCACATATTAAGAAAATTAATTAACTATATTAAATCTTATAAATCTCACAATATTCTTCTTAAATTGTTTTTGTTATTTAAGGAACTCATAAAAAAAGGTTGTTAAAAATAAAAATAAAAATAAAAATAAATGAGGGATAATTTAAGAAGAATGTCATGGAATGAAGTAGTTAAATTTTGACTATATTTGAAAATAAAAAATTAATTGACTTATTGCTTATAAAAGATAACAAAGGGAGTACATTCTATTAGTGATGTCTTTTTTCAATTAAAGTATTGATTAATTTTATTAATTATATATAGGACTATTATTGAAAAAAATAGTTAAAAAAAAACTAAAAATATCATTATTTTAGAACAAAAAAAAAAACTAAAAGAACCATTATTTTGAAATAGAAGGAATAAGAATATTTTAGTATAAAAATAATTAATTTAAGAGACATTATGAATTGAATTTTATAAAAAAACAAGCATGAGTTTTAAATTGAGTCTTGTAAATAAAAATAAAAAGAACAATTTCTAGAAAATATAATTCATAGGAAATATATTCTTAAAAATGAAAAAAAGGTTTTATATGACAAACACTCCTTAATTTATTTTAAAATTTATTAATGAGGTGTCTATTTATTGTCTATCCAAGTGAATACATTTATTGACTTATTAAAATTATAAGTCACACTCCTTGGTTTAAAAAGAGTTATTTATTGAATTATGTATAGTGTATTAATATTACCAATGGTGAATTCATATTTTTTCTTTAGTAGGACAAATAAACAATTTCATGATAAAAATAATTTAACACAAGGCTTTTGCACGTTATAGTTGTCTTTTTTTTTTTTATGTATTTTCATGTTTTAAAAATGTTATATGATTTTTTCATTGTTAATATAATTAAACATATTTTTCTATATATGTAAAATAGTCATTCAACTAATTTTTTTTACCTTTTATAACTTTTTATACTCATTTTAAAAAAATATCTTATTAGAATAACACCTATTTTTTATGGAGACAATTTTTTCATTAAATATAAATAAGTAAAAAAAAACCCTTGTGGGAACAATTGCCCCTATAGTGTTGCATATGGATCCATCTTTGAATATTTTCACTACTTACTCTATACAAACCAAAACATGTTTAAAGTTGGTATAATCCCGGCGTAAAGACTAAAGATTTTTGTTTATTATCTTATGTTAAACATGTAAAAATGTGGCACTGTACTGTATGTTTAGAAATATAAATATGTTGTCTTTTTGTTCTTATTTGATTCAAAATTTATTTATTACATTTTCATGTTAAAACTTAATTGTTTTAATCAATTACATAGATATGCAATTGATTACATGTTTTGGAAATATGAAATGAACAATTCAAGTAAATACAATCAATTACACATCAATTTAATGGATTACACATTGTTCAAAAAAGCTAAATTTTAAATTACATTAATATAACCGATTACACAAGCAATCCAGTTAATTTTTTGAGGAAGAAAATATTAAATTAATCGATCACACTGTTTTATATTTTTCTAATATAAACATTTAATTTGTAGTGTAATCTAATAAATTAGTTACGACTTTAAAATTTTTATTCAATAAATTTCTCTTTCGAAATCAAGTGATAAAAAATCAACTCATAAATCATTTCAAAAGTTCAATATTTTGTTCTCAATAAAGAAAAAGCTGGTCAAGGATTGTGTCCAATAAACTTTTCATTTGCTTCAAGAAAATGAGATAAAGGATCAATAATCAATATTTTTTTAAAAGTTACATAAGAAATAATTCAGTTTTTGATATGCATTACCATGTGTATTCTAATATTTGTTTTGAATTATTTTACTTTTTTCTGGTGTACATCTTAAATAGGATTTTTAAGATTTTCTTTGAGTGATGAAAAATTACTTTCATTAAGATTTTCTTGAAAGATTAAAAAAAATAAATTATAGGTTAAATATATGTGCACAATATGTATAATATTTTCATCTATAGTACTAAAGAAATTTATCTCAGATTGTCAAACTAACCACTAAATATAAGTCTAGTTTTAGTTAAACTGATATAAATTTTTGTGTTATTCTTTCATTCTTCTAATATTTTTTTTTGTAAAATTGATTATTAATTTTAAATATTTATTCAATTAGTTTTCTTACATATGTTGAATGTTAAAATCTTTAAAAAAAAAACCTTTTGATGTAGCATTGTAAAACTCTGAATTTTTAAAAAGAAAAGTTAAATTTATTCACCCTCTAAATTTTCTAGTTAGATTCTAGAAAGGTTAATGCATTCAGTTTAAGAAATATTTAATATTATTTAAAAATTACATATATAGTCTAAATTATTCTTATTTAATGTCTATGTCGGATTACTTGTAAAATGTATACCATATTAAATAAGGATACATGTAAAGAAAAATAATTAATAAAAATTGAAATACATAAATTATTAATAATTTTGAAAACAAAATTAAGGCATAAGATTTTTAATTTGAAGGGAGTAAATCATTTAATTTTATAAATATTATTAATTAAAAATTAATTAAAATATTATTATTTTAACTAAAATATTTTTAAATTTAAATTTCTAATATTATTAATTAAAATTAATGAACTTATTCTTATTGATTTTAATTAATTATTATTTTTCTCATATAAAAGATTAAAATGAATAATAAATAATGAAAATAGTCATTAATTAATATTGGAGATAAGTAATTAGGAATAAAGAAGAGCGAAATATTTAATTTGTAATAAAATTTAAATTTCTTACATTTGTCATCTATATTAAATCATTCCACAATATCTTTTTACTTTTTTTCGGTACATACTATATCATTACACTGATCGTCTTATTCATTTTGTACGGTAAATATTAAATATTTTTTCTATATTTTTAATACATTTTTTTTTTATATTTAATACTATCTTTATAAGAAGTATAACATTTATAAGAGGACATTTCACCATTTTTAACCTCAATCAAAACTCAAAAGTCATTCATCTATTTATTTTAAAAAACAAAAATGTAACTAGCACGGCCACAAATTTATATTGTTTTTATCTTACATTTTTTTTATTATAATAAAGTTAAAATATGCATTTGACTTTTCATCTTTAACTTTTATTTTCAGTTTAATATTGTAAGTTAATTTTTTTTATTAATTTGATGTCTGAAAGTTTCTATATTAAATTAAATTTGTCATCCTGTCAATTTTTTACATCGATGATATTAATTTTAGTAAATATAATATGAATTATTTTAGAATTTATCGTGTAATAAAGTTAGTATGATGAATTGATAAAAAGATTAACTTAATTTAAAAATACATTTTATGATACAAAGTTAATCTTTTAAAATTTTAAAAACTAAATTAAGTAAAAAATTTAAGATAAAAATGTATTTTAATCTTATAATAATATGAGATAACAATTAGTGATAGTTTGATAGGGATTGTGGGCCTCATAGGAAATGTGATAGCTTGGTGTGTGTGTCTATTAGAAATGTTAATTAAATAGACATTCATGTGATTTTCTATTACGTTGATTCAAACAAAATATATATATTAAAATAACTATCAACAACAATAATAAAAAAATCTCTTTAATTATTGATAATGGCGTTATTCTTATTTCCACCCCAGTATAAGTTTTTTTTTTTTCCTGAATCCACCCTAGTATAAGTTTTCTCTCTTTTTATAACACTTATAAAAAGAAAAAAAAAACTTAAATATAGTATTATAAGTATTTTTGTATTACTCTTTACTTTAATTACACAATAAAAATTAACAGAACTTATTAAAATAAAACAATAAGTATAATTAAAAATAATACTAGAAATACGTATAAGATTTATAATGAACATTCTATACAAATGGAAATGCATCCATTATCCAAACAAGTAATAACAATGACTCGCGAGTCATCACTGATTAAATAAGGATGGAAAATTAACAAAACAACATATATACAGGGAAGGAAGAATATAATAAACAGTTCAAACGTTAAGTCGTATAGAAGAAATCAATAAACAAGTAACAACTATATTTTTGTTGCCACATGTATTTTATAAGTCACACCCACCCAATTATTTATTTGTCAACTTCTCCCCATTTTTTAAGTATAATAAATCAAGTAATTGGAGCGTTAATTTTTTTTTAACGAGACTGATATTCCAAAATTACTTTAAATTTCAATTAACTGGAATCAAGTTGACATCAAGTATGTTAAGATTTAATCCGAGACCTTTGATATTCACAAGTTATTTTTGAACTCCAACTAGTATAAGACAGGTTGCATAAATCTATATAGGAAAATAAAACTCTTACAATACTTATTTAGGGAAATAATCTTCTTACTATTTTTTTTTTTTCAAAATAAGACATTATTTAATAAAATTTAATTCTTAAGTACTTATAATATTTTGACAATCAATGAATAATAAAGAATTAATAACATCCAGTAGTTAATTAATCATATTTAGATTCTGATAATTTTCTTGCTGTATATTCAAAATTGTTAATGTTAAATGTCATTTTAAAAAAAAATTAAATATAAAAAATTATAACAATTTATACATGTTGTTCAACTAATTATACTAGCCTTTTTTTTTATAAGGTTAATCAAATGCCCACCCTATTTAATAAGGTCAATTTTTGAAAACGGTTTTTTTTTTAAATGATATCTATTTTTTATTTTTTAAAATGAATCCAAATTGTTTTGATTTTTTTAGTTTTCTATTTTTTTTTACTCTCGTCTTTTTCCACTCTTATTTTTGAAGATTAGATTTTAATAATTTATTTTTATATTATAAATTAAAATATTGTATAAGTTGAAGAATGAAACTCCATAATAACCAAATTATAAATCCTAAATCCTAAACTACAATTCATATTCAATTTTCCACCTAACAAGATAGAAATAGGAGATGATTAGCTTTCTCACAGGAAAAAAAAACATACAAGATATATACCCAGCACTTGAAACAATAATAATCTTTTACAAAAATGAACTCAAGTATACAACTTATCCAAAATAACCATCGTGCCAAAATAAAACAAGCACTTTAAAAGGAACGTAATCATTCTATTTTTTTTACTAACAAAATGATAAGAATGAGAGTTCCCATACAATAATTGAGAATGTAAAAGAGCATCAGTTGATTTTAAGATAAAAATCCCAAATGAATCTTCCTTTTGTACAAATTGATCCAACAAGCCTATATACAAAGAAATAAAGCTCAAAACATTATCCTCTTTCCACACAAACACCCCTCCTCTAGCTCCATAACCAACACCAATTAGATAAAGGTGAGAACATGAATGTTTAAGACCAAGATTGATGATCCAAGTATCATAGATGAGTTAAAATAATATAACCAAATAGTAGGGACCAAATTCGTATAAAAAATAAGTGATAAAATTCACTAATTTTTTTTATCAATAAATTCTCGAAATGAAGATTACTTGGGATGAAATTCACAAAAATGCAGTTAAGTATTTTATGTAATATTCTTCATTTATTGTGTCCCAAACGTCGCTCCAATCATTTCGCTCATAACTTTGGCTTTTTCTGCTTTAAATATTTTTCACGAGATAACAGTTTCTGCTGTATCAATCAGCCAAATATTAAACACGCCGAGCTCACCCTTAATAAAAAAAACAAACTTATACCCATCTGTATTTCTATATATAGGGGAGGGCTTGATTGCATTGAATAAAAGCATAGCAAATCAACCACCTTAAAAAAAAGGGTGAAACGAAGAAAAGAGAAACAAGAATGGAAGTGACACAAGTACTGCACATGAATGGAGGCGCCGGAGAAACAAGCTATGCAAAAAATTCCTGGGTTCAGGTATATATAAATGGATAATAACAAGGAAAATCGTCTTTTCTTTTTTCCCTCCGTTGAACTGGTAATTGTATGTTCATATATATATATATTAATACAAATATTAGCAAGGTTGGAAACTTTGATAATAGCAAAGAGCTAGGGAGAAAGAAAAAAAGTTTGTATAGCAGTACATACGTATACTAATTCTTATGTATTTTATACTATACTACTCCATACTATATTGTTGGGAACTGTGAATGAATGAATGCAGCAAAAGGCGATTTATTTGACAAAGGGTATGAGAGAGGAAGCGATAAGCAGCGTGTACAGCAGCTTACTCCCAAAACGCCTAGCAATTGCGGACTTGGGTTGTTCTTCTGGACCAAACACTTTCTTTGTGATATCCGAAGCTATAAAATCGGTTGAGAAGCTTTGTGGAGAACTGAATCATGAGTCTCCAGAATACCTGATCTTCATGAATGATCTCCCCGTGAACGATTTCAACAACATCTTCAAGTCTCTTGACAGCTTCAAAGAGAAACTGAGTAATGAAATAGGAGCTGGGCATGGGATCGGTACATGCTTTTTCAATGGGGTTCCCGGTTCTTTTTATGGCAGGATCTTTCCAAACAAATCTCTTCATTTTGTTCATTCCTCCTACAGCCTTATGTGGCTATCCAAGGTACTACGTTAACTATTATTATTATAATTTTATTGTAAGTCTTTCAACTTACTTCTCTCATTTTTTTCTTTTCCTAACTTTCCTATAATTTCAATATTAATATTAATCATGATAACTCCCTAGATCATAATTTTCCTTAAAGTTTATTATGATTCAAATAAATTTAATCAACTTAATGTAAATCAGTTAAAAAGCTCAAATCAAACTAAACTTTTTCTTAAATAATTTTTTGGTTCAAATCTTATAAATAAAAAAATATTTAATTTAAAATAAATAATTACTAAAGATAATTATTCAATTTTTTTAATAAAATTTAGTTATTAATAAAATTGATAAATATCCAATATATATATATATAGTGATCATATAAAAGATTTTTATATTATTTTTTAATAACCAATTATTATATACGTTAAGGTTAATAATGATGATCTTATATAACATACATTATTATAATTATTTATAGACTTAATTACATTTTTTTTATCTCTTACATATTATAATCGTGTGTTTTTAATTTCATAAACATCAATTATGTCAATTAAATATATTAAATATCTCAAATATGTGATTTTAATTTTTTAAATTTTAACCATATGATTTTAATTTTTCAAATATTATAATAATGTGATTTAAGTTCTTTAGATTTTATAGAAATGTAATTTTATTCTTTTAAATATAATAATTATGTA
>JAMLFT010009861.1:0-12349 GCA_026544285.1 Pachyrhizus erosus
TATATATTCTCAAAGTACATATACATGTAACACATTCCAAAATATGAACTGTATCTATGATAACTAAGTTTGTATAAAATATATGATAAACTGATCTACCATTTACTAGTTAACTAATAGTCTACTACATAGAGTCTAGTTCGAACACTTTGAAAGGTCTTCTTCCTCGGATGATTCCTTCTCTTTCTTTGAGTTGTTGACTTCATTGGTAGCTGAGTCAGTCGATGGATTTGGATTTGTAAGAGGTTGGGACTGTCTAGGAGCGTCTGGAACGTTCGATGGAATGTCAACATACTTAGGTGGTAGGGTTTGAGTCATGATGACAGGTAAATCAATATGAGAAAATTGCCCATATGGGAGGATAGAAAGGCAAATCTCACGTAGCCCATAAAAGTATCATCTTCAAAGAGGGGATCATGAGTTTAATTTCCCTTTAGGGGTATAATTGTCAAGCAGAATAGGGAACGAAATTTGTCTACCATCTAAAAAGAAAGGGAGGGGACTGTAGGAGTGAGTTATCTATCTTTTACATACAAATACAAATTTTCTATCTATTGTGTACTCTCCTCTCACAGTATCGTGCCTATTTAAGATTTCTAATAATTCAAGGCTCTTCGTTGCCTCCAAACTTTATAACTTTGAGAGGACTTATATGAGTGTATTAATAATTTCCAATTTTGCATTCTAGGTCGACGATCGGGAATACATATCCTGCTTGGTACTCGGATCAGAATACTCTTAACTGAATCTTGGTAATGCTCCGTTTTGTCAAAGACACCAAGCTAATTCTTTAACGCCCTCTATTTTTAGAGTGCTCAAAACTTGATACCTTATCTACCCCCAAGGACTCAACTAAGCCTACATACATTCCTCGAGTACCTTCTGTGGTCAATCCATGCAATCCTCCATTCTTAAATTTCACTTGTTTATTTTAAATCGTCCACTTCTTCGTACACTAGATCATCGACTTCTTTGGTACTTACTTTGAATTTGAAGGTGATATTTCTTTCATGAATTTATTTCATATAAAACAATCATTCATCGTAGTGTGGAATCAAATTTTATTTCTACCTTTGTTCGAATTACTTATTGCAAATCACCCAAGCTTTCATAAATTACACCTCATCTTCTACAACAGGGTTCTTTGCCCAAGCATTGTGTACTCGAGATAGTCACTTAAGTTATATTCTATACTTCCTCTATTGTTAGTAGAGACAATCATCATATACAAATACTACCATACACAATTAAAGATTAATAATGACACAGGTAAGATTAACTTTTCGTGTATTACTCATGACAATATTGATGATGTAGAAAAAGGAAAGTATTAAATAATATAAAGAATAAAATTTAGTTTATCAACTTTATTTGTTATATTTATTTCTCTTTTTCTCTTCTATTTTGGCTTTTCTATTTCTCTCCCCTTATCCCCTTCTTTTTCTACTTTCTTTTTTCTTTTTTTTTCTCTACTTTCCCTTTTCTCTTTATGCTTCTTTTTCTTACATTTTCTCTCTTTGCTCTCCTTCTCTCCTTCTCTCTCTTTATTTTCTTTCTCACTCTCTCCTTTCCTCTCTTCCTTTCTCTCTCGCTTCTTTGTCTCTCTCTTCTTTCTCTTTGTCTCTCTCTCTCTCTCTTTTATCTCTCTTTATTTTCTCTCTCTCCCTCTCTTTCTCCTCTCTAACTTCTTTTCCTTGTTTTCTTCCTCTGCCACTCTTCCTTCTTCTTCCTCACCCTCTTTTCTTCTTCCCTGTTTTTGACCTTCTCCTTTTTGCTACATATTCTTTTTCTCCTTTCCTCGTTCTAATTTTTTGTCATTTCTCTAGTTCTTTCTGCTTACAAACTCACAGTAATCCAATTTCACAAAAAATTGGACATTCATATTTTCCATTTTCGTCAACATCTATAGCATTGCCATACCTTATCAATTATCTTAAGCATTTATACTTAGCTTAATAGTATTCATCCAAGTTTAACATTTGAAGTTAGCAATATCAACTTTTTATTCAAAAAGAAAAAAGATGATGTTTGATAGGGAATGAAGTAAATTTGAATTCAACATTCATTTTTGTTTTCGTTAATTAAAAGGGCTTATTATATGATTATTGTTATAAAAAAATTAATCAGTAGAGAAAAATTGAAGGATTAGAGGCTCCTTCTACCTCAAAGTCGATTTTTCGGTGAAGTTTTCAAGCTCTCTAGCAAAGTTTTGGAGTCGTTGCGATTTTTCAATTCTTCCTTCTTTTACCAAATTAATTGAATTAGAGGAAGCTTGGATCGAGACAAAATTGTCTATGGAGAGAAATATGGAAAAAAGTTTTGAATTCATGGTGAATTTGATCAAATAACTTTGTGTCCTTTCTTCATTCATTACTCTTTTGTTTATTTACCGGTTTACCTCCCAGTGTAAGCTTAATTTATTTGCTAGGCATAGACACGGGTGATTGGACCATAAATAGGGTGTAGGTTGCAGGAGTAGCTCACCCGCAGACACACATGTCATTTTTATTCGTACTAAATAGTGTAACCGTTAAATTATAATTTCAGTCATAATATAATTAACTCTTGCATAATACATTTATTAGGGTCAGTTTAAGAAATTTATACAAAGTCATAAATTTAAATTTCATTGCCGTTATTATATGTAAAAAAAATTCCTCCATAATATTCTTCTTATAATATTGCAATCAACCATAATCAATGAGAGGTTAATCGAATCTTAGGCTAACAAGTTCATAGGTGATATATAATCTTACCATGAATCTTTGTTGAGGTTGATGATTTCTTTTACCATGCATGGAGGTGAGTCTCCTCTAATATAAATTCAAAACAAACAAATAAGCAATATCCACGATAAGAAATTAACGAGCGTATCTTTACAAGATGGTGAATACGTCAGGAAATGCACGTTTTGTATCACAAATTCATACATCACACCTGTCTTTATCTTGGAAAAAGTTAAAGTTAGACTCAAAATTAATTCTCTCTCATGAATTGAACATATGCTTCTAAATTGTCATGTGAAATTTTATTACTTGTTTGGCAGTTGACTTACATAGTCTGCTCAGATGTGAAAATAAAAAATTATTAAATTATCTTATACTATCAAATAATTTTTAGTCTCTATCAATTTTATATGATATATTATTAATTTTTTTAAAATTTAAAAATTTAAATACATATCGTATTAAGATTAGTTTAGACCATAAATATGTAGTAGTCTAGAATCGTCTGATAATTTTTTTCTATAAATACCCTATTATCTATGACATATTTCTTACACCATTTATCACAGTTAACTATTATCAACCTAGGGAACTAAGAAGATCCCAGTTGTTCTGTGATAATATGGCTCCTACACTTCAACGTTTATTCTCTCATTTACTCACTCTTGTACCTTTTCTTTCAATACTCCTTGCGGTCCCTTCCTCTTGTTTCAACCCCAAAAAGATTGTTAATGCTTCATTTTCTTCATACGACTCAAATGGTTTATATTGGTCACCTGCCGTGGCCACTTGGTATGGACCTGCCCGTGGGGATGGAAGTGAAGGTATTATTAGATAAATTTAGGCACATGCAGTTTTTCCTTGGCACAAACTTAGAAAGTAATGCTTGAATTATGGTTGAAAACGTTTCAGTAATTATATTAGTTAATTATTCAGGTGGTGCTTGTGGTTATGGCAGTGTTGTTGGGATACCTCCATTCTCATCAATGATATCTGCGGGAAGCCCTCTTTTGTTTCAATCAGGCAAAGGCTGTGGTTCTTGTTATGAGGTGCTAAACATGAACATATATATTTAGCTAAATATATGTTTCTGAATGCTTATTCTATTTATAAGAAATACTGAGAACATATTTTATTTCTAACATGAGAAATTGTTATATATATGGTTTATGAACACCATGTGTTTATTGTTCCAATTAATATATATGACATGTATTCGATTTTTTTAATTTATGAATAAAAGTTAATAAAACTCAGCGAGAAAATATTAGTTTAAATTATGTAATAATTTATTTTTTAACATATTTTATTGAACATATTCTTTCTTTATTATTGACTAAATTTTTTGAAAATTATAAATTTTTTCAAGTCCTTCTCCTTTTTAACGAATTTCATGGTTTTATAATTTTTAATAAATTTTAAATAACGGTAACGTTAAAAAAATGTGTTAAAAAGTGTATTAATAACACTCTTATTATATTGGTATGTGTCTTGCTATTCATTCATGTGCAAAATGCATAATACATGAATTTGTTATAATTTCAGGTGAAGTGCACAGGAAATAGTGGATGCTCAGGCAACCCTGTGAGGGTAGTGATCACTGATGAGTGTCCTGGGTGCTCAGATGCTCAATATCATTTTGATTTTAGTGGCACTGCTTTTGGTACCATGGCAGTTTCTGGCCAAGATGACAAGCTACGCAATGCTGGGAAAATAGCCATTCAATATAGAAGGTGGGTTCTAAGCTTTTAATCAAGCAAAGCACTAACAATGCTTATTTACTGTATGTGTTGGATACTTCAATATTTCTAATTACATATTATACTTTTAATATATAAGTGAAGTGTATGACAATTATAGTAGACAAATTGTAGCATTTTACTAAATTTACAATGATTCATGTTTATTTTAAAAACTTATATTCTTCTTTTAATTTGAAAATTATATTTTATGATAATTTTATCTTTGTATATTGCTTCATTCATGTTTTCATCTCATGTTTTAAAAATAGTTTAGATATGTTTTTTCACTGAAAGTATAACGAAATTTGGTTTTGCTCTCGATCTACAAAAAATGATTCATTTCCAGTTCTTAAATTAACAAAAATAATTAAAACTAGAAATGATTTAGAATAAGAGTATGGTCATCCAAAAAAAGTTATAAATATATGTAAACCTTTTACAATTAATTATAGTCTCGTGTCTATGTTTTCATCCTGACATTTATGTGTTGTTGTACATGATCAAGTAATTTATAACGGGACAAAATTCCCAATGCCATTTTTATTTTTTCGATACATATTTCTAGTCTTCGACTTTCTATTTTTATTGTTGTTTTGTTTTGTGACAATACACTCAATCATTTTATTTAACAATTGGACATGAGTTTCATTTTTTGCAGAGTTGAATGCTATTATCCAGGTGTGTACATAGCTTTTCACGTGGACTCTGGATCCAACCAAGAATATTTTGCAGTATTGATTGAATATGAGGATGGGAATGGTGAACTTGACAATGTTGAACTCAAGGAAGCATTTTCAGCCTCATGGTATCCTATGCAACGATCATGGGGTGCAGTTTGGAAACTTAACAAAGGGTCACCACTCAAAGCACCATTCTCCATCAACCTAACGGCCTTTGGCAAAACTGTTGTGGCTAAAAATGTGATCCCTGCAGGGTGGGCACCTGGTCAAACTTATAGATCAGTTATCAATTTTTGAATCTAAGTTGTCCATTAGTTTGAATCATCAGCTTGTACCTCTCTAACTTAATATATGAATAATAAGAAGATAACCTTAATCTTTCTAATAGTGAACTTTGGATTGTCTTATTTATTCATTTACAAATTAAATGATGTTTTTTCTAGTCTTTATTATTATAAGATTTAGTTAATTAATTCATTAAAATTAAAAACATTAGTTTATTTAATTGAAAACATTAAAACTATTTCTATAAATAAAATTAATTAACATTAATGGATTATATTTTTTTATTATCATGTTATTTTATAATTGATTTTAATGAATAATATTTTTATGAAAAAATAATTAATATAATATATATTTTAGATTCGATCTTATAAAAAAGATCAAGTCATATTTTTAATTTAAATTTTATAATAAAAATAAGAGAAAGTTTTACTTACCGTGTTATTTATTATGAGTCAACCAATGCTTTTGTATCCGAGGAGGAACGATCTTAGCATATTAAATCTCCATTTATGTACAAGTAAGGAATAGTACTCCTTCTAAACTCAAGTATAAGTAAAAACTATTTAATTTTGCACTGATTAAATATTTTAGTTAAGTTCATTTAATTCTTTTGATTTCGCATAAAAAATTATATTTTCAAAACTATTAATTATATTTATGAGAGATGATACTCATATTTAAATTAACTTAAATATATTTGTTGAGTAATAATATTAAATAGGGTTAATTAGTTCAGATATGTTTATATTTCAGTTTCTTAAATTTGGATAATAATTTGCTTATATAATATGTAGGTGGGAGTATTTTATTTTGTTTGTCAAAAGACTTAGATATTAATTTGGTTATTAAAAAATAATATTTTTTTAAATATTTATTTTTGTTTTAGTCCATCGTGTTAAATAATCTTTTAATTTTAGTTTCTATTATTCTTCAAATTATGATAATAGTGATGCTGATAGATTAGTGATTCGCTACATTATCAATGAGTCTAATAAAATTATTATGTGTAATTTTTTTCTTAAATTGTGTTTTTGAAATTCTTATTAACCAATTTAATATCATTAACTATTTTAAATAAATAAGAATTTAAAGACATAATTTACTGAAAAAATTATACATGACTATCTTACTAGACTTCTTAATGATGTAATAAGTCATTACAATGTTAAAATTGTTGTTATAATATTATTTAATTTTGTTATTTAATAATAGAGACTAAAATTCAAAAAAAATCTTTAAAAAATCAAAATATTTTTTTTAGGAATTAAAACTAAAAATGTTAACTTTTAGATATAAAAGTTATTTATAGTTTGAATTATAATGTTATTGTCCAATATAATGATTGAACTAAGGGCCTTTATTTTTTATCTCTTTTTTTTCTTTACATCTCAATTTTCTTAGGCTGAATTATATTTTTCTCCTTTATCTTTCTTTTAAGATTTATTTTTATCTTTTATCTTCTAAATTTAGGTCAATTTAGTCCTTAAAAAATAGTGATCATTTTTAATTTTTGAACACAATTTTAATTTTTTTAATTGTTTTAAGACATAAATTTTTTTTCATTAAATTTATCTATATAAAAGTTATAAAATCAACTGATGTTTGAACTAAAAAGGACCGTAAACATAATAAAAATTGCATAAAAATGAGTTAACAAACAACCAAAAATATAAAAGATCTAATATTATATTTATTTTTTAATTTTTGTAGGACTCATTTATCACATGATTTTGTCATATTTATGGTCCTTTTGGTTCAAATATTAGCTGATTTTCTTAGTTTTAATGTAGGTAAATCTAACAAAATAAATTTCACATCTTAAGTAAGTAAAAATTTTGTTCTAAAATAAAATAACTATCACTATTTTGAAAGAGTCAAATTGATTTAAATTTAAAAAATAAAAATTAAAATAATTTTTTTTAAAATAAAATATTAAAAATAAGATAAAACACTAAAAATATAATTTCATCTTTTTATATTTAAAAATACCCTTCTCATCTTTAACCCCCATTTTCGTTGTACCTTCTTTCATCCCTACAACCCACTAGACTTATTTGTCATTTTATTTTACTATTTTTTACCATTTTGTTTTTGTTGCCATTGGCCTCCTACACATTGTCCTTGTGGTCACCTTCCTTATGGAGCTGGTCAAGGGTGCATTAAAAATTTAGTCCTTCCAATTTTTATTGTAAGAAAAAAATCAATTTCATACTTATTAAAAAAAATTGGTTAATTTCATTAAAATATATTAATTCCAATTATTTTTTTTAAAATTAATCTTCATTAAAATTTAACATCAAGTCTAAAACAGAGTCTTTAAAAATAAAATTGCTATTAAATTGAAAATATTTTGATGGTAGTCTGTTAAATAAGACATAATTAGTTAGGATTTATTTCTATTTAAAATAAAAATAATAATTTTTTTTTACTTATATTTGAAATTGAAGGAATTAAATTTAAATAAAAAAATACTTTTTAAAATATATGTAATTCATTAAAAAAATATTAAATTTTAAAACTAAATGCATCTCAAAAATTAATTTTAATAAAGTATTTATTGCAATGTGGAAATTAATTCGAAAAGTGCATTTAGTGCATTCATTAATGGAATGCATTAAATACTTTCTGGAAATTTATTTTTAGAATCCATTAATTTGAAGAATTAAATAATGCCAAAATGTATTAAATGCATTATGAAAATTAATTTTTAAAGAGTATTCAATACATGATAAAAACACATTAAATATAATATAAAAATTAATTTTGGGAATGTATTTATTACAACATTTAATACATTTTCAAATATCTATTTTCGAAATTGATTTAATCATTTTAAGAGAATTATGCATTTGTGACATATATATCGGTGACCTTGGTGTCATAAGAAGTGAGTATTACTGATGATTGAAGCCCGTGGAAAAAATGTATTCTAGATATAAAATTTTGCTAACAGGTGCCTTAAAAATATTGATTAAGAAACTTAAAAAACATTATTTAAAATTATAAGAAAAATATATTTTTACACATTTCAATAATTTTTATTATTTTCTTAACCAATGTATCGAGAGACCTGGATTAACATTTGTCAAAGATAAATGTTCAAGTATAAGAGTTTGTGTTGGACAAGTTATCTGAAATTTTAGCAGTCTTTGTGTTAAAATTTAGGCACGAAAATATTGATTGGTAGACCATTGGTTGGTAATTGTGTCCCATGTCCAAGGAAAATTTATGCTCGAATTTGCCTATGCCCTAGCTGTCAGTACATTCGCACCTAAAATTTTGTAATTGGTGGATTTACATTGTTGTCTTCTCTTACTGGCTATTTGGTTGTTAGCAAGGCTATTATTTATAACACCTTAAAGTCCTATATACTCTAATTAAACTTGATTAAAAATAATTACACGAGAGAACTTCAAGTTACCTATGGAAATTTAATTAAATAAATGTATGTGATTTTCTACATAACTTTCAGTAGAGAATTCAACAAAAATTAGGATTGAGTTGTAAATTAACATTGTCAGACTACACTGTAAAAGTGAACAAATAGTAAAACAATGAAATTAATTATAATTTTTATTATTAATTATAATTAAGTCTTATAAAAGTTTTTATAAATTCCAACACTATTGATTAAAATAACTTTGTTTTAAATTGGTTTTCGATATGCATTTTAGGGAAGCTTTTCAAAGCGAGGAAAATACTTTGATCCTCACAGAATTCTTTCTAGATGTCCCAATTTATATCAACGTATGATAAATACACTAATGTTGTCGGATTGCTTAGATTTCACCTCAACTTCCTTTTGCTCCCAAACCTTCTTCCTATTTGCTTTAGCTATCTTCTCAATTTTAGGATAAAAAAGTAGTTTCCTTTCCTTGCATACATAGCTTGAACAAAGAATTAGCGATAATAAATATATAAAAACTAGCTAATAGTGTAAACCAACTAAAAACAGAGTATGTATATACAAAATATGAACATATACATAGGTTCCTAAATAGTAATTACACGATTGAGTAGGCTGGATTATATAGTATATATATAATCATAAGAAATTACATCAACTTATGATAAGGTAAACAAAGAGAAATTTAAATTTTTTTATCTAATCCTAACTACAATGAATTTAGCAAAATATGGAAAAAAATATAAATGGGTAAGATAAAGATGATCATGGATGAAGGTGAATCTATTAAATCTTCAAGCTTTGCAAAGGTCTTCAATGGTGAAAATGCATAAATTATCCTAAAAAATTAGGTGAGTGATGTGACAAGTTATATTCTAACACATGTTGACAAATGGGTCTTGCAAAAAAGTTTCTAAATCAATTCACATTGGTCCAACTCATGGAAAAATTTAGTTATAGCCCTTTAATAAATCATCGTACAATGATTTTGGCCAAGTGTCTAGGATGTTGGGAAAATAAAAATTGAAAGGCTTTCTTAAAACTAAATCCTAGCATAGGGTCTTAGACACTATGTTTCTAGTTAAAATTATGTGACTCTATGTCTCATCCAATGATTTTTCCTTCTTAGCGTCTCTTATGTAACTCTTGAATGCTTTCAGGATTAATGATTGTTCCACAAATCAACATAAGATTTTAAGCTTGCTTTGACCTAACTTACTCGTTTCTTTCAAAACTTTTCAAGAGTTATGAATGTTTAACTATGAAGTTCTTAAGTGATGGACTACCAAAAAATAAACACATCTTATTGGTATAAAAAGTACTAATTAATTACTTGAAGTAATGCTCAATTGTAAAACCTCATACCTTTCAATGTGTATTCAATTCATCCATGTGTCTCACTTGCTAAAAGCTTGCTAGGAGTCATTCCTTGTCCTTGTCCTTATCTTTCTTGTATCAACAATTACTTTTCACCCACATCAACATTTGAGGTATTACATCCCATGCTACACAGTGAAAATTAGTGCTTTTAATGTAGGAGCTAGCATTTAAGCTTATTCCTAGTGTCCCATGTTGAACTTCTCAAGAAAAAAAATCTTTTCTTTTTAAGTGTTGTAAGACATCTCTACAACATGTTAGACACTACACTCTTTCAATAAATATTTTGCTTTATTTTCTTATAAAATAATAGAAATTTCCTCATAAGTGTTTTTATTTACAACTAAACTAAAAGCTAACTAAATTTATGGATTTTATGGGTTTTTTCTTTCTTTTAATAACTCTTTTTCTTTATTTTGAAATTGTGCATATAAATTCTTCAAATATGAATTTATCAATTAACAAACATTTTAAGCCAAACTCACTTAGTCTTCTAAAGGTCATTTTTTAATATTTTATACTTAACCTCACTCAAAATGTATAGAGAAACAAAACCTTCGTCTGGCATTATCAATTACAAACATTAATACAAGTATAATTACAATATGTACAATTAATAAAAATTATCTTATATTTAGTCAAGGGTTTGGTCAAAATATCAACTAATTGTAGCTTAGTTCCAATAAGACAAGCTCAATATTAGCTTTTTGAACATAGTCACTTAGAAAACAATGCTTAAAGTCTATGTGTTTTGATTTTGAATGGTGAATAGGATTTCTTGATAGACTAATTGCACTAGTGTTCTCATCGAAGATAAGAATCTTCTTATACTATTAAGAAAATCCATGATTTAATGTTTGATATAGAGCATTTCTTAACAACAAGCTACTTTTGACACATGTAACACCCTAATTTCTGTTTCCCATCATATGATATATATTAAAGGTGAAAATTAGGTTTACATAATTCTTTTTATTAAATAATATTTTGGGAAAGAAAAAATGAGTATTAAAATGGGATTTGTAGTTAAATGTTTTAAAAAGAAATAAGCAAAGTTTCTAAAATGCATTTTGGGCCTTGAGTTGTTTACATTTATGTCTCAAGTTGGACCTTATTTCCATGGCCCAATGGTTGTTAAAAAACTGCCTACGTTAGAACCTAAACATAAGTTTTCATTATGTGTTTCTATAAAAAGTACATGTCGTTGTTGCAAAGTCCTTAAGGAAAACCTCATAAGGAGCACTATTGTCATCGTGATTGAAGGATTGGAATAGTTGTCATCAAGTCCCTTACAACATTTTTGTCTGTACAAGGTAAAGGGGTGAGTTACCTTGTTCATAGGTGTAATAGAAGTCATTGGTAGAGAGGTTGGTCTCCAACTCCGATTACTTGAATATATAAGGAAAAATGTTTTCCCTAAACCTTTGATTTGAGTTATGAGTTTAATTTCATGTTATGATTAATTTTTTAATTGTTTGGATGATTTACCCACCTTATGTTCTTTGTTGGGAATTTGGTGATTTGATAATTTAAAGGTATTAGTTTGCATTATTTTGCATGTAATTTTTTATTCGTAATGGTGAAGATAGGATAGGTTTTGACTTAGAGTGAGTTTTGAATTGTTAACAATTCTTGGAGGAAAGATTGTGCAAAAAAATTTAAAATCTCAACTCTTTATGAATCACAACTCACTAGATGGATTTGGGGGGCAAAGGTAAACTTCCATAAGTATTTTGTTGAATGAATAAAGAATTCACTAGGCAAATGTGAAATTTATTGGGAAAATTTATTTACCTAATTATTCTTGAAGTCTTCATAAGAAATGTAGACCATGACATTAGCTAACAAATGACATTGGTTTCACACAAAAATAAATTTTATAGCTTAAGTTATGGTCATTTTAGTGATTCGAGGTTGAGTTGTTAAGGTGATAAGTGTCACTATTTAATACATTTATGTGAGAAAATTTGTGTCCTTTGGGCTTTACTGTTGTGGAAATTAGTCATTACTTTCTAATTTGAGACTATTTTTATTAAAACACATGTTTTGCGTCTGGAAACAAAATGAGATATTTAATCCCAATTTTTATTTGAATTTCAGGGAGCTGAGGAGCAAGAAGAAATTAAGAGG
>JAMLFT010009862.1:0-12348 GCA_026544285.1 Pachyrhizus erosus
AAAATAATAGTATATATTAATTTATATTATAAATTAATATATATATATATATATTATATTTTAATATATATTATAATATATAATAAATATTATAATATAAAATCACACATAAATTAAATCTAGTTAGTATGTTGTTATTTTAAAAAAGAAAGACATGTTAACTTTATTTGTAATTGTTATGATTATTAAAGAGAGAGAAAGTGACAAAGTGAGAGAAAAGATACGTGGGTAGAGGAGAGTGAAAAATAAGAGAAAGATGAAAACATGTGTGTCTTTTGAATACTTTGTATATGAAACAACTTTTTATTAAATATATGTGTGTCTAATGTCATGGTTCTTTTTTAAATCAAACGTGGAACAAAAATATTTGTCATGTCTAGTTCTATGATTTTTAACAAATCAAACATACCCTAAATCTTAATAGTTTGTTTAAGACTTTCTATCTATTTAATTTATTTTGTTCTATAGATTTTTTTCAAATCAAATGTAGAACAAAAATATTTGTCCTGTCCAGTCCCATAATTATCCTAAAATCTTATTAGTTTATTTAAGACTTTTTATCTATTTAAGTTGTGTTGTCTCATAGTTCTTTTTCAAATCAATCGTGGAACAAAAATATTTGTCATGTTTAGTTTCCTGATTTTTAACAAATCAAATAGACCCTAAATCTTAATAGTTTGTTTAAGACTTTGTGTTAGTAAAATAAATTATTAACGAAGTTTTATTAGTTATTATTTTTTTGGTGAATTTAGATAACTCTCAAAAATATCGAGATCCTCATTTAAGATCAGACTCCAAAGCTTAATAGTTTTGTTTAAGACTTTCTGTTAGTAAAATAAATAATTAACAAGTTTTATAGGCGATTCAGGTAACCCTCAAGATACTAAGATTCATTTAAAGAATTGACATTTCTCAACATATGTTTTTCCATACGCATAGATCATTGATCAAATTTCTAATCACATGTTTAAGAGACAAAATTATCTATCTATCATCATATTATATATAATTATTGTTAAAATAAAGAGATTGATTATTATAACTTGTTTATGACTAAAATCAATTAATGTAAAAGAAAAAAATGTCATTTCCTTGAATCGATAATTGATCTAAAAAACTAATGCTAAGATTATACATTAAACTAGTATTTTTGATAATTGAATTCTCCGTATTTCATTATTTTATTTAATATTATTCTCTAATTTTATTCTCATACTCAATTACCATTCCTTTATTTTTCGTGCAAGTTATATAGAAGTAAACTTTATAGCTTGTTGTAGTTTCGATTCTATCTTCTACTTTGCTCAAAACATCTTCTAAAAACAATAAAATTAAAATTTATTGATTTGATACTAATTACTTAACTAATTCTTATTTGTAGTTATCTAGAATTATCCTAAATTAGATTCATAGTATTACTAATTTAAAATTTAACGTGTATGTTTATATATAATCTATTTGTCTTGACCTATCTTAAGTAAAAAAGTATGATCCAACTTAAATTTGATATAATTTGTCATAGATTTTCTTTCCATATTAATATTTATAGAGTTATTTCAATCTGTATTTTTTTTTAATGTACAATATAATATTTTCATAACTACTATGTAATAATTTGGTAACTAATTTACTTTAAATTATCTAATATCTTATTACATCATCCTTTTACAACTAAGAGTTTAGCTATGAATTAATTACAAAATAATTATTTTATATAAAAACATTAAGAAATAAAAAAATTAATTACTATCTTACATTTATATAATCTTTACACGTAAAAGTTATACATTTTAATTTTTATATATCTACTTTTTAACTCCTAATCTCTATAATTTTTTATGGCAAAAATTAAAATGGACTAAAAAATTTTGTATAAAAAGTAAAACAAATATTTTTTAAGTATAACAATTAAAACATAAAAAATATGCAACAATATAATGACCAAACACATAATTAATCCGAAATAAAATACACCTTTTTTTAACTAGATCACACGTGAACGATCTTCAGGTTAGTAAATTGTATACTTTCCTTTTCTTTATATGCTAAGTTTTCTTTGTATAACATCTATTTAAGACCGATAAAAAAAAAACATCTTACTCAAGAAATGAGAAAATAGTCTATAAACTGTTATTTAATCACGAGTTGACATATATCTCTAATTTTTTCATTAAATAATACTGTTAGTGGAGAGAAATTAGTCTAAAGAAAATGAGTTAATGCACATCTAATAATGCTTGAAAAAAAAATGTTTTTTATCCTAATTGTACTCGCAGTCGCAACTGGCAAAGACACCTGCAATACCTTATAACACAAAACAAAACAAACCCATACATCGCAAAAAATCCGCACTCGTGGACCAAAAAACCAGATGCAAGCAAAATGACACACAACTCTCACAATCATTGGCACCGGTTTTTCAATCCGACGGTACCGTGTCGTTGTTGTATGTAAGCAATTCCAATTCTCCCACCCATGTTCACATTTTACTTCTTCTCGAATTGAATCTGGCTTCTGCAGTTATCACGTTCCCATCACCCTCAAAAAAAAAAAAAAATTTACCTTCAAATTCTTCAATTCCAAGCCATTCACAAACCCCCCACCAACTTTCTCTCCGACCCTTTTCCCTAGTCGGAGTAAAGTTTTGTTTTTTTCTCAGATCTCAGGCTTTCCTCTTCGTTTTCTTACGCGGGTCGCTTCAAAAACCAAAACCCCATATGTGAGTTTCAAAGGGATCTGGGAACAATAAGGGGGCAATGTTAGGTTCGGTGCAGTTGGGGCTGTTAGCGGCGTGTGTGGTTTTGTTTGTGCCTATGGGCATGGCGGGGTGGCACTTGAGTCGCAACAAAGTTCTCTTCTTCAGTGGCGCACTCTTCATCACACTCGCTGTTGGGGTTCACCTCACACCTTATTTCCCTTCGGTTTCTGATTTTGTCACATCGGTTTCCTCTTCTTCTGTTAATGTTGTCGTGGATGATCGCGATTCGTGTGTTTCCTTGCTTCACGAAATTGTCTGGGAGGTGAGGCCCAGCAGGGTATTTGACTTTGAGTTAAATAACAATTCTGTGAATTACGACAAGTCTTGGTCTTGGAAGAGATCGGGTTCTGTTGATTCGTGTGAGTTTCAGAGGCTCAAACGGCATGACGTTTCGGTTTTGCTTAATGGGTCCTGGGTTGTGATCGCAGGGGACTCGCAAGCTCGAATCTTTGCGCTGTCGTTGCTAAGTTTGGTTCTGGACTCGGAGAGTATGGAATCTGTTAAAGGGTCTTTGTTCAAGAGGCATAGTGATTATCACACTGTGGTTGATGACATGGGGATGAAGTTGGATTTTATGTGGGCACCTTATGTCAACAATTTGACTAGTTTGGTTGGGGAGTTTAAGAGGAATCATGTTTATCCTGATCTTTTTATGATGGGTTCTGGTTTGTGGCACATGCTGCACTTCACGAATGCTTCAGATTATGGTGTGTCTTTGGGGGTATTGAGGAGTTCCGTGACGTCAATGTTACCTGTGTCCTCAGAATTTGGCAATGATGAGGGTGTGGGAGGTTCTCTGTCGGTTAGATCTCCGCACTTGTTTTGGCTGGGGATGCCAACCTTGGTGAACTCCATGTTGAATACAAAGGAGAAGAGGGAGAAGATGACTAATCTGGTATGTGGAGAATATGAGAGAGAGGTTCAGGGAAGTGGCATGTTGAGGCAGTTTGGGGGTCCACTTCAACTGGTGGATATTGGGTCATTGAGTTGGAATTGTGGGATCAGGTGTACAGACGATGGGATGCATTATGATAGGGTTGTTTATGAGGCTGGGGTTCAGATTATGTTGAATGCATTGCTTATTGAATCTCATCAGAGGCTATAAAGTTTGTAGCTCCCTCATAGATGTGCTCACCTCAGCTCCCTCTGGGGGATGTATACGGTAGGACTCTCCAACGATTTTGATTAATAGAAGTTGAGTTCTTCCATCATAGCTTCCAAATTTTTGCCTGGTTTCTTCCGAGGCATTAGATTCAATTAGTTTTAGAGTGATTATTGTTATAGTAAACCACATTTGAAATTCTTTCTTGTTTCTCTTTTTTTTTGCCTGTTCCATTGTATGCTAACAGCTCATGTATTAGTCACAAAAATTGGAAACTCATATTTCTGTACAAACAGTTCACAGGTGCTTTTAACCACGATTTAATTGGCATTCATTTCTTAGTTCTTTATATAAATATCCTATAGGCTGACTGGAATGTAGTGACATACATGTAGAAGTACAACGATTTCTGTTTGTTACTTTCTTTTCCTGGATCATTTCTTGTGAGATGTGTTATTGTGGGGCATATTAATTGATTGTTGAGATCAACCATGAAACGATAGTTTGTTTTCTTCTTCACGGATTATTATAATCAATAGGAGGCCGTTTAATTTTTTCCTCGTGACAAATAAAATTTTGTTGACAGAATAGATAGTCTCAGGTCTTAACAGGTCCATGTTTCATTTGGCATTAGTTTGATTGTAGTAGCTTGATGGTAATCAAACATCATTATGATATGATGTTATCAGTTCGAAGCTCTTTACACCTTTTGTTGCATAATTATCAATGACCGAAATTATTTGTTAAAACTCTAATGATCATTCATTTGTTTATTAAGGTATCATGCAACAAAAGTTTTAATTTTGCATTTTAAAGCAAGTCTGGACGTAACTAACCTTTTTCATATGAATAGTACTTCTAGACGGCCTATGCTTATCAATAGAGCACATAACAGTTCACTCATTTGTTGTTGAGGGCAAGGAAAACTTAAATATATGTTGATTGGAGTTTGACGACCCCAATTTCAACATTCAGGTGTAGTAAGGCCGATAGGGGTAAATAAGTGACAGACTAACGAGTAACTAGTAGTGAAAACGTGGAAATAACAAATACATAAAATCATTCAAAACTTGAACGAAAAATCTCACCAAACATTATACATACACACATCTGGCATTCTGATTACTGTTACAGTAGAAATCAATCTAATGCGATGCGTTATCTAATAATCGTTGAAGGGGGTTGGATATGGCTAGTAATATTTAAGACTTGTATGTGAAGTTAGCAGGATGATACGTCTAATGAGTCTTACAACATTTGCATTGCAAGTCTTCTTTGTTGTTGACTAATAAGGTACATATATATTTTCATACAAAACTTCCCAAGATAAATGGAAAGGTACACCGTCACATTGACAACCTGGCAAACCACCAAATCATTTGCTATCTACACAGTCTTCTACAAAACCAAAAGAATCAAAATGTAGAAAGAAAACCACCCAGCAAGTAAACCTTTTATCACTATCGGGGTAAAAATCTTTTGGGAAGGAGAATGGTTCCTTGAAACAAGATCTCGTCAATTCATAGAGCTTTCAAGTGTCAAATTGCTTGCCTTCAAAGGTTTGTCCGAAGGTCCAATCCTTGGGAGCAACATTGTAAGACGTAACCGTTCTCCTATCACTAGCGGTAATCTCGAACGAAAGAGGTTGATTTTGCAATAACGCATTCACATGCCAGTTTTGCCCCCAATTCCGACCCATCGGAAGCCAACCAGTTCTCGAGCCTTTAACCTTCACCGCCACTATGTCTCCATGGCCAGCAACATTGCTGATCAGCACCGAAATGAAGATTCCAGAACCAGTAACCGTAAATCGAATTCCTCCTTCCTTCCTACACTTTATCCTGCTCCAAACACAACATAACATTCAAAATAAAATATAATTAAAATAGTGACAAAGAAAATAAAAATAAATAAATAAATATATATATATATATAACTGGACAGACCCGAATTCAATGAAATGTAAAACATAAATTTTAAATTTTGAATCAAATTTAAACTTATGCCTTTTAGTGTGAATTGATCATGACTCGAATGCGTTTAACGAAAAATAAAGTCCACTATAACCAAATTTTCACTAAACCTGACTTTCAATTTGAAGGTCCAAATTGAGTACTTATTATAGCTTGCTACCAACTTCATGTTGGGCAGGCTATTTTGCCACCACTATCGTCTACTTATAGATGGTGGCGATCTCTAAAGAGTGGAAGAAAAAGGATTAGCAACACATTTCTTAATACATTCTTTTAATGATATTCTTAAAATTTTGTAGCCCCACTTTTACGTCTAAAAGATTTATTATCATCTAATCACGGTTATTGATGACAATTTTGTTTTGTCATAAATAAATTAAAAAGCATACTAGGACATCCAATGGGTTGATAGTGAGATTGCATAAAAATTGAACTCATTAATAAGTCTCATTTTTTATTTTATAATTTTCAAGAAATTTCAATCGAAAAAATGTGTTAGTGAGTGTCTTACTAGTATTTGTCATTAGTTGAAAACGTAAAGAACAAAATTAAAGTTGAAAATAAACATCAACATAATTGATCTATAGAGTAATATAATTTATGAAAAGAAATTTGAAGTAGTAGAGCTGAAAGTGGATGAGAGAAATTAGGAGTACCTGCGATACTGCACGGGCATGTTGCCGGCTTTCCAAATGGCGATCTTTTCGAAAGCTTCGATGGGGAGAACGAAGTGTTTGTTGGGAGGGTTACAGTGTCCGCCACCGTCGGAGGTGAAGCCGTAGTTGGGGGCGCAGAAGTTGGTGGCGGTGACGATGATGGAGGTGCCGGGGATGCACCAGCGCATGTCCTCGACGCACCGGAGCTCGAAGCACGCGCCGCAGATCTGGCCGCGCTCGAACAGCGCCTCGCTCAGCCCCACCGTGGCCATGCCGTAGCCGCCCTTCACGAGGTCGCCGTATCCGCACGCACCGCCCACCACGCCGCGGGGATCCGCCGCCGCGTAGTAGGTGGCGTGCCCGGATCGCCACTCGGTGAAGGAGGGTGAGGATTCTTGAGTGGGAGGGGAGTCGAAGGTGGAAGAAGAGTAGTGAGAAGTGACTGGTGAAGAGAGTGTGACGAGGAGAATGGATAGTGTGAACGCAGTGACGGCAACTGCGAGTGGCAACATTTCCGTGTGGAGAAGGAGAACTGAAGCAATAGTGAAACCCAAAGAAAGGAATGGATTATGGGTTTCTTTATTTGCAACCACTGCACACTCTACTTTCCCTTTCCTTTCTTTACTTACTTACTGTTGCTCTCTTCCTAAATCATTTTTCTTCTCTCTCTCTTTTTTCTTTTTTTTTTTAATATTAATTAAAAAGTTAATAACTAAACTTGACTGTACTTTTGATTTCTAGGTACCATCATAATGTGATTTTGGTTCTGTAAGTTCTAATATGCAAGTTGCATCAACTTGGGCTGTCTGGATAATTCTTTCTTTACTTACTTATCCATGATCTCTTTCTTTCTGATATTTTTTTCTTTTATATTTATATTAAATTTATTAAAAATTATTAATTTTAATTAATTTTATCTCTAAATTAAAAAATTATTAAATATATTTAAAAGAAAGTAGTAAAAAAATATCCTTAATGTTTCTCAATTTGTTAAATCCGACGGTTATGATATTCAAAGAATTTAATATGTACAGTTCAAACATGCAAACCAATGTCATAAATTCTAATATTAAAAAATTAAAAATATAATTAAATTTTAAAAATTAGTAAAATATATAAATTTAGTAATGATGTATTTGTTAATCATGTTTCTTACACTTCACTATAATTTTGTGCAATTATTATAACGGTAACCGACAGATTGGTAGTGAAAATCATTTTGACGTATAGGTGTGGAGTGAAAATGAACTAAATATTCGCTTTCTAATCAATGTCAAAATTTTACCGCGTACATGATTTAATACGTCTTCATCGTATTATTTAATTGAATTGTCATGGAAATTTTAAATTCATGTCTACAATTTCAATGTAATGCCACACAAAGATGAAAGAGACTTCACGAAAAAAATAAAAAAACAGAGAGACGAAAGAGAGAGAAAACTTTAGATTTGACAATTAGGTCTTTGTATGATTGCACATACTGAACTGTTTCACAGAAATACAAGTTTTGCTACCAGTCACATGAGAGTAAACATTTCTCGTTAGATATTAAATGAATAATCCCACCTATTACAAACCATTTACGTCATTAACCTTTTTTATTCATAAAAATTAATGATATGTAATAAAAATTTAAAATAACTTATTCAATGTGATCAACCAAAATTGAGTTAGATACATTGATACATTCACGTCAATAATTTAATATGAAATATCTATTATCATAATTAAAGCTCTACCATATAATTTTTATAATTAGTAATATTTAATAATTTAAAATTATTCTAATAAATAAATCAAACTAATTTACACAAAAAATTAAGAAAAATCAACAAGTTCTTCATAATTTATTGATTCTAAAAAATATTTTTTATTTTCTTTCTTTGTATTCAAAATATATAAATTATATTTGTAACACAGGTTGAGTAAACGATGTTGATGATATATGTGTTTAACCATATATTTAGGTTGGAAAATGATCACTTTCTTTTTTAATGAGACTGTTTTATCCTTCAAAACTTATGTTCATATATAAACTCACCTGTTCGTGTGATTTAATTTAATTTAATTCCAAATTATTATCCTTTAACTTCCAAGTACATGCACTCACAATTTCTGTTACATCTCTTAGCGAATGAAGACTTATCATTTTTCACACAATCGCCTCTCTCGCTCTCTTCCACTTCCCATTTGTTTCTCAAACCCTCTTTTTCTTCTTCAATCTCTCACACAATATACTCCATTTCCAAATAGTGAATAGATTGATGCTTATGAAATGTTGTGCATTTAAATATATTTTCTTTTGCTGAAATTTATTAAAGATTATAGATATGCCACTCGAGCATAATGATTATTTAAGTGACGACATGGACAACGAGATTTTTACCTGTAAATTTATTTTCTTCATTCTTTTTGCTCATTTTTGTGATAGTTTACAAAGCTTATCATAGTATCACGTGGGTGCACTGTGTCCAGTTATCTACATTGCTTGAGTGACGTATATAATTTTATTTTGTCACACCAATTTGTAAGCTCTTTGCTACACATTGCAATTCTAGGTACTTGTTTCGTTTCAAATTTTACCGTTTTTGGGTCAAATCGCAATTTTATTACTCAATGAAGTTGTAAATTTAAATAAGGCGACATGACAATTAACTATCAAAGATCCTATCTTCTTTTGCACCCTCTGTTGACACTAATACTACTGACAAAAACGTTGCAGCTCAGTGGGGGTATTCTACTCTTTCTATGTTATAATTCACCTTCTCCTTTTTCTTTACTTTTCTCAAAAACATTTTGCAGTTGATATTGTTTTATTTTGACTAAATTATTTCTATTCCTCTAATTAATGGTACAAGATTTCTAGCTCTAAATTTTGTTGGAACTCAGTCTTGATGATTCACATCCATCTATCTATTCAACTTCTTTTGCTATGGAGCAGTAACAAGGATCAATGTCCTAATTTTTTGGTATTTTTCTTCACGTTATGAAATTGTCTGTCTAGCTTCATTTTTTTACTCCTTGAATTCAATAATTAAAACTAAAATTACACTAGAATGATCATAATTAATAAATATGGATGAAGCTATATTATTGATCAATATTAATCATTAAACAAAAATTATATTATTGATGGATCAGTAATTGAAGTTTTCTTAACACTTATGATTTTTTTTATAACTTTCAAGCTATAATCCACCTTTGTCTTCCATTTTCTTATTCCATAATCATCATTGAGTTTGAATTTATCAGAAAATCTAGGGAGTAAACACATCGTCAATTCATTTTATTTATTAAAAAGAAACTTAAGAGACAAATACATCATCAATTTATTTTACTTGTTGAAAAGATTTTTACTAATGGAATAAGAATAAATCACACAAGTAATTTTAATATTACTTTCAATTCAAAATCTTGAAATATTAAATTTGTAATTTTTTTTTACTTACATATTACTAACTTGTTGATTCTTTTTTAATGTAACATTTTAACTTCATACTTATATTTCAGCAAGACTGATTTACTTTTATTATTCTAACCACGCATTCTGCATCATGGAAGACAGTGAAACACCACAAGATTTTGCCAAGATGGAACTTCAAGAAATTGCGGATAATATTCAAAGTCAGAGGAACAAAAATTTGTGACATGCATACGAATAAAAGGGGTAGGTGGACATGAATAAGAAACCAAAAAAATTTCTTGAGACTGTGTATTCATACTCTCAAATGTATGATGTAGAATTAAAAATAACGTAACAATCATCTTTTATAGTATAACAATATTGTTTTTATCATATTTCTATTTTGTATTTGTACAAAATTATAATTATGTCTAGTAGATGATTGAACATTTTATCATAAAATAACTATACTAATTTTAACCTTGGCGCCTATACTATACCTGGTAGGTGATATGGACTTTTTTTTTTTTCCGTTACTTTCTTCTAGTGTTAATAGCCACATATAGACATATGTTATACATTATGGTGAAATAGATAACTATTGTTAAGTCAATAATTCGAAGCGTTGTCCATACTTTTTGTGTCATCTGATATTTAATTCCTCACGTAATGAAAATAGGAAGTACATTTTCCTACATTGATCCAATTAGTATAATGTTTTTTCCCACATTGAGATAACTCACTGAGACACATACAAATATAGGTCAAAGTAGTATAAGTTATTTGACCCATATCTCTTTACATAATTAAGCCATAAACTTGCTTCACACAACTTTATTACTCCAATTTATACTCAATTACAATTAATTTTTCATTGAAGATTAAATTAGACAAAAGTCATTCACAATTTCCAAATAGATACATTTTAGTCTTTACGCCAATTTATAGTCGCATGGCAACTTTGCCAACATGAAATTCCCTTTCTTCACATGTTACAATCAAGATTATAAGACAAATAAAATTTCATGGGATTTGATCTAAATAAACTTGAAGTATAGGAAAGTAGGTACACATTATATGACCTTCTAGGAACATCACGGAACATAGTAATGCATAAACATGTTATTGTACGCAAAAAATATATACATTTTTTTGTTTTATCCTTAATTACACGCAATGTACAAAAAAATAGTTTATTAAATTATCATAATAAAGTCAGTTAATGAAAATGTGTATAAATAGACACGTAGTTAGAAAGAATAAATTACTAATTTAAAACTAATACATATGTGATAAAGAGAAATCATTATAACATCCAATTTGGAGTCAAATCTGCTGTCTCATTTTTCTGTCCCATCTATCACATTTTGACATGTAATTAAAATTGACATGCGTATTTTGTATCAAATTCTCAATTTGTCCTTAAGTAGAATTCCGAACGCTCTTATCGTGTTCTCGGATGCTATGGAATAGAAGAGTCACGGAAAGTATAGAGAACGTTAGGATTCATGAAACCGCAGGACATTTCAAACTCCAATCATATTCTCTTTGGATAGAACCCTGCGGATACCTTAACAACAAGCGTTGCTTGCTTTCCGAGTTCTCATCTCATTTGCAAGGTAGGGAGTGAAATTGTTTCTTCCCTTTGTGTTGTTGAATTGATCGAACTCACTGTTAAATATTTACCTACTGCTAAATTACTGTGCAAAAAATTGTTTAATTATGTGCAGCCAAACTCTAGAATGGCACCACAACTGCGTTACTGCATTAGAAATTTTACTTAAAGGACAATTTGATATAAAATATACGTGTCTACTTTAATTACGTGTCATAATATGATAGGTGGGTCTGGAAATGCGACAAAAAAATAATGAGACATGAGATTTGAACCATCAAATTTAACGCAATAAATGTGTAGGCACACGCACAATATGAAATTAAATAATCTTTTAACACGCAATAAATAAATATAACTTAAAAGAGATCTTAATTAAATATAACTTTTGTTACACACACTAATTAATATTTTTTTTGGTACAAGCACTAATTAATATATTTAAGAAACTATTATGTTGAGCCTAATTTAATTATGACTTAAAAGTTAAAACTAAAAGACTTTAAAAATAAAATAAAAATTATTTCAAATTTACACTTAAATAAATTTAAAATAAATATTAATTTAGTTCCCAAAAAATAACATTTTTAAGTTTGATTTTAAAAAAAAAAAAAAAACTTTTAAAGATTATTTTATATTATAATCTCTATTATTAAGTAATAATATTAAACGATGTCATAATTATTAGATATAATTTTTTTATAAATTATTTTTATTTATTTAAAACATAATTTAATAATAATAATTACACATAATTATAAATTCTTAAATAACATGACGAGTAATTGAAATATCACCTTCACTGTTATGATATTATTTAAAAAATAACAAGAATTAAAAT
>JAMLFT010009863.1:0-12348 GCA_026544285.1 Pachyrhizus erosus
AAATAATATATAAAAATAATAAATAACAAATAAATTAAAGATAAAAATTGAAATATAATTTAATTTTTAGTTAAATATAAAAATTTTAAGTTTAATTTTAATTATTATTTTTATAATTTAAATTATTTAATTATTAAAGTAATTAATTTATATTATTTAAATTATAAAATTGTAGCAATAAAATTTTTAATATACATATAAATGTACAAATAAAAATATCTCTTAATAAAAACTCTTGATTATATAAAAATATAAGAATAATTAATAACAATTATCATATCATTATTAAAAATAACAGAATATTAAGATTAAAATATTTAAAAATTAAAATTATTTTATATAATTATTATATCTCTAAAAGATAAAAATAAAAATGTAAATCTATAACAAATTTTAATTATCATCATTCCATGACAACAGTCTTTACCACCACCACCATGTTTTTGTATAAAAAAAAAAATATTACTGCAAGAGTTGTTTTGATGTGTGTATATATATATACATACACTGTAACAAAAAAAATATTATATATATATATATTATGATTTTTTTATTTTTTGAGAAATATATAATTATAAATTATTGTATTTAATAAGATTATAGATTTTTATAAAAGTTAATTTTAAAATTATATATATATTTAGAATTATTATCATATATAATAAAATTATTAACTTTTTTAAATCATATCTAATGTGATTTTTAATTAAATGATAATATGTAAATTTAAACTTAATTTAATCATAAGTATAAAATGTCACCCCCATTTTAAATTGTTAAGGACAATATATTATTGAATTTTTTTTTTGGGTCCGTAATATTGGTGGGGAGTATTTGAATTTTCTAATAATTTTTAGAAGTTATAGTTTATAAATAAACTATTTTTTAATTAATTAACATTGTAAGAATCATGACATTACTCATAGAGTGACAAAATTTTCAATGTAAAAAATTAAACTTATTTTTATTTATAAAAAGTCGGAATATTTAATTGTTACTTTTATTGGCATTCAATTTTGGTCATTCTCTTCTCTCACCAGCTGTAACAGCGGTTGACCTCACACCACCCACCACTGTTCTGTTTCTTTCTATTTGTTGTTTTTCCCTGAAACAGACAAAACAAATATAGGGTAACTGGAATGCAATGCAACTTTGATCAAATGCTGATAAAATTGAAGGGTCCCCTGGATCTTCTTTGAGGTCACTGTTGCATCTCTCACCTTTGCACCAACGCCACGTTGCTTTGGTCAGTCACATAAAACAACTGTTTCTTTTTCTTCGTTGTTCCATTTCCCAGCTTCTTCCCCGGATCTGCAATTTTTTTTTTCTTCCCATTGATTTTCTGATTGCAATTTTCAATTTTGCTTTGAAAGTTTGATGATTTTTTTGTTATCACGGAACCCCATTTCACCGAAACATGCATTTGTTGGGAGTTGAATCAAGGCATTGCTAGGATCAATTTTGAGCAATGCCGTGTGCAATGGGGAACTGTGTTTTTCTGTGATTCTAAAGATTTTGAACATGTGGGTATGTGTTTTTGTTTAGATTTTCTGAATGTGAGTTACTAGTGTGCAATGGCATTGAAGCATGAAAGGCTTAAAAAAATTGAAATTTATTTGGAAAGGGTGGTTAGGGGGTGTGTGCAGGTTGGAGGGAGATGATTGATGGAGTCCAGTGAGCATGAGAGCGTGTCAGTTAGAGAGTTCCATGCGAATGGAAGCCGCATGGTTGCATCAGAAGTTGAGGCCAAGCTTGATCAAGGAAATATTCAAGAGGCAGAAGATGCATTGCGAGAAGGATTGTCGCTCAATTTTGAGGTAGGTTTGTCAATGCTCCCACATAGTGTACTAGTTTGTGCCTGCCATTTTTTTGTTGCAAACATTCCCTTTTTTTCCCTTTTATGACTTTTGGTGGCAGCTGTTTCTGGATTTTGCATTTCTTATTTGCATATAGCAAGAAGCAAAATCCAAGGAACAAATTTTGACTTAGATTTATTGCAGGAAGCTGATCCCAAACCCCCCTTGGTGTCAAATGATTGCAATAATTGTCTCTGAAACCTTTTTTTTTGAGTTTGGCATGTAATTATTACTTATCGGTCATCATGTTTGCTAATTAATTAGACTTCATTATGTTGTTTTACTATATATTTCTGTTTTGGAGCAACCTATCGTGACTAGTGGGTGCAAGGTCATTAATTATGATAATAATGAAATGGTTGAAATTTGGAGGGCATAAGTGTTTTTGTGGTTTTGTAGGATATAATTGGATCTTCAATCCTAAGAGCAAATTTAAAGGTCTTTGGCATCTATCATTATTTCCTTTACCTTAATTTTGTCTGTGGTGTAGAAGTCTCTAGTCCCGACTCCTAACCTTTTACTGAAAATACGTTAATGCCTGCCATCTATAAACTCTTTCTTCGAATTGTCCACCTTTTTTGGCTATGTTTAGCCCCTGAGATCTATGATTACATTTTGAACAACCAAAATTTTTTGGTTAAGTACTACTAGAAGTCTGTTGTTTGATGTTACAGAGCTGGCATAGGATAAGAAACACTGACAAAAAGAATAAAATTTTAACAAAGAAAAATTTGTAATGCCTGCCTTATCTAGGTAACAGTAACTGTTCTGTTATTCTCAACACCTTCAACAGCTAGGGGTTAAATTTTTTCTGAGTCAAACCTTAGGATCCTACGTTCCCACAGAATAAATTTTTATATGTGATAGCATCAAATTTTCTTTTGTGATGTGATCAGTACTCAGATTATTCTTTTATTGGCATCAAACATATGGAATGCAATTTATACACAGGAATGTAACATAATTGGATTTGAAGCTTGATGAATATGTCTATACAAGAAGTGAACCTCATAATTTGTGCAATGTGTAAATAACTAAATATGATGCAAATGATCCCTTAAATGTTTGTATATGAAGATCTTGCATGCCTTGATTCTTGGCACTGGATTGAAGCAGCTCTTATTTTGGGATAAATTAATCAGATGTTAGAGTTTTGCTCCATTGTAACTCTAAAATTTTTACAGGAAGCAAGAGCTCTTCTTGGAAAGTTGGAGTATCAGAGAGGTAATGTAGAAGGTGCTCTTCGTGTGTTTGATGGGATTGATCTCCAAGCTGCCATACAGCGATTGCAACCTTCCTTTTCTGAAAAAACACCAGTCAAGAAAGGTCGCACTCAGACTGAATCACCCTCCTCGGTCTCTCAGCATGCTGCTAGTTTGGTGCTTGAAGCCATCTACTTAAAAGCCAAGTCTCTGCAAAAACTGGGGAAATTTACTGGTATTGAATATAGTATTGATTGTTGAAAGTTGTTTTCCACCTTACCTTTACTTTCTTAATATTGCTTTTCCTTCTAAATGAGATTGATTCCTCCCACATTTTTAATATTATATTTCTTAATCAGAATGAATACATTGAAATGCTTGTTTAATGGATTCTGCAGAGGCTGCTAATGATTGTAAACGTATTCTTGATGCTGTTGAGAAGATATTTTATCTGGGTATTCCTGATATTCAAGTGGATAATAAATTGCAAGAAATAGTCAGCCATGCAGTTGAGCTCCTTCCAGAGCTTTGGAAACAAGCTAGTCGCTCTGATGAGGCAATCTCTGCTTATAGGCGAGCCCTTCTTGGTCAATGGAACCTTGATAGTGATTGCTGTGCAAGAATTCAGAAGTCATTTGTTATTTTTTTGCTATACAGTGGGGTGGAGGCAAGTCCACCTAGTTTGGCAGTTCAGATTGATGGATCATATGTGCCTAAAAATAATCTTGAAGAGGCTATTCTTCTATTGATGATTCTTTTGAAAAAGTTTTGCCTTGGTAAGATGAAATGGGATCCTTCAGTCATGGAACACCTAACTTTTGCACTTTCTATATGTAGTGGAACTTCTGTTTTAGCAAAGCAACTTGAAGAATTGGTGCCTGGAGTATACCATCGAATTGATTGTTGGAATTCTTTAGCTTTGTGTTATAGCGGAGCTGGACAAAATGACAGTGCTTTGAATCTGCTAAGGAAGTCTTTGCACAAACATGAACGACCAAATGACCTTACATCATTGTTGTTAGCAGCCAGGATCTGCAGTGAGGATCCCCATCTTGCTGCTGAGGGAGTGAAGCATGCACAGAGGGCAATCAGTAATGCTCATGGCACAGATGAGCATTTAAAAGGTGTTGCTCTTCGAATGTTGGGACTTTGTTTGAGAAAGCAAGCTAAGGTTGCTTCCTCTGACTTTGAGAGGTCTCACCTTCAGTCCAAAGCTCTGGAGTCATTGGTAGCGGCAATTAAATTGGAGCCAAACAATTCTGATCTGATTTTTGAATTGGCTGTTCAGTATGCAGAGCACCGAAATTTGCCTGCTGCTTTGCGCTCTGCGAGGCATTTCTTTAATGAAACAGGTGGTTCTGTATTGAAAGCTTGGAGATTGCTTGCTCTAATTTTGTCTGCACAACAAAGATTTTCAGAAGCTGAAGTGGTGACAGATGCTGCTTTAGATCAGACTGCAAGATGGGAGCAGGGGCCACTGCTTAGGCTGAAAGCAAAGTTGAAGATCTCCCAATCCCGACCCATGGATGCTATTGAAACTTATAGATACCTTCTTGCATTGGTTCAAGCCCAGAAGAAGTCCTTTGGGTCTCTCCAAATTATTTCAAAGGTAAGATTCTGCCATCTACTTATCTTCTTTCAGGATTCCTCTGTTTAATATAATAGCCAGACATGTCAATTTTATGTGAGATTTGTGATTATAGTGGTTTGTTGTTATTAAATTGCTTAAGTCATGTCCTAATGAATTTTGCTTTTGACTGTTACAATAGCTGAATATATGTAATGGGGGAAGTGGGTTTTAGATAATAACTCTTGAATTTGTCCTAGAACTAATTCAATCCCAAAAGCTAACTCGTGAGGATCTATGGTTGATGTGGTATCCCCCCGTTGCCCCCTCCCCCTCATGCCTAGGATTGATCATTTGTAACATGGAGATTGTAGGTCTGTTTTTTTTTTAATTGCACTAGTAGAACTGCAGCCCAGGTAGGACTGAGTTTTTTAAAAATATTGCATTTGAAAAGCTGCAGGGCCAAGTATATTGCACTAGGTAAATTGTGGGGGCAGGTAGATTTTTGGCCAGTTGAGGGTGGCCAAAATATCGTATCTATGATAAGCAATAATACTATCTTGAATTTGGTTTGAGCTTAACCCAACCCTAAAAACTAATTCACGAGGGAAGGATTGTCTAAGCCTTTATAAATTATAAGCTTTACTTTGGCAGTTTGGCCATATTTATAGTTGATGTGGGATCTTAACAAGAATCTTGATAGAACCACTCTACAAAAGCTACTGTTGTGGTTAGAAATCTGAAGACCTTATGAACCCCACAACATAATCTCGCACTTTCAATGTGGGACTCAAGTCTTGTACCTTGCAATTGGATCCTACATCTCAGCACACACCACAGCTTCAGCACCCATGTTGGCTAGCTGTGCATTAGTCCTTTAAATAGTGCCGAGTGAACATTACAATACCAGCATTGTCACATCATATCTCATCCACGTTGCTTGTTTGCAGCTAAGAAACATGGCGGAAAGCTAGCACCAATTAATAAGAACTGAGAGAACTCGCCACAATTTGGAGAGTCCCAGGCCTTATAAACCTCAAAATGTCCCACACCTTGCAAATGAATTCTAACAATTTCCTCTAAATTTGTTGTCACTTGAAGAGAATATTCCTATTATGCTAAGTGATATTCCAAAGTACAGTTCTGTGCCATTTTAGATTTGACTTAGAAGAAACTAAAAAACACCATAATGTTAATTACCAAACAAAATTCACAGTAGCAAGCATTTCTTAGTGTTGCAAAAAGGTAACCTATGTGAAAAACTTGAGTTGGTTTTATGGAGATGGCTGTTTTCTGGGAAGCTTAAAGCTTTATCTACAATCCTGTAAAAATGAGTACTTCAAAGATGTGTCGAATAAAAATGTATAAGTGCTTTCTTTCTCTTTCTTTTGGTTTTACTGAAAGAATGTTTTTGGTTGATGGCAACATAGAGGAAAGAAATGCCCCCATCCCCCCCAATTGAGATGTTTATTGCTTCATGGGATTTCAATTATAGATTTGTGATTGCAAAATCAATCTTACTTCCATTTTGTCAATTCTTTCCAGGTTGAGGATGATAAAGTAAATGAATTTGATATTTGGCATGGTCTGGCAAATTTATATGCTAGTCTTTCTCATTGGAAGGATGCTGAAATCTGTTTGCAAAAGGCCAGGGAGTTGAAGAAATACTCTGCAGCATTGATGCACGCCGAAGGCAAGACCAAAACCTTTGTGTTGTTTGAAGTTTTCTATTTGAGCATGTTGAACTTAATCCCCACCCCTTTTGATCTAATTGAGGCCGAGGCAGGACCTAGCATTGAGTCCCTTGCATACAAAACTCGTGTCCTGTTGTTGCAATGCTTATGATAGGATCACGGATCCATTTGGGCCCAATAAGGCTTTAATGGATCTGGGGAGCATCAACTCTTATGTATTCTGTCTTCCTTTTCTTATTTTTGTATAATACAATCTCCCATTTTGTTAAATAGGAGTTTAATCCAATCAATTGGTGCTTTCATTGAGAAAAGTTTAGGGAGATTTTGGTGTATGCAAATGCACATGTCTTCCCTGTGCCATAATTGGTCCAATTGAATCCAGAATCCTATCAGCTTATGCCTGGTCATAGGCCTAAGGCTGCTAGATCCACGTCTCATCTTAAAGTTTTAAGTCTGTAAAGTCACATCCATGACGGCATGAGGTAGAGCATAAAACCATAACAAATTGGAATGATGCAAGGAGATAAGAATTATCTGCTTGTATGAATATTTGAGGGGACCTTCTCTAGAATAGACATCTTATATTTACCTGTGTTTTCTGCCAGGTGTTTTGTTTGATGGGCGTGGACAAAATGAAGAAGCTCTTTGTGCTACTATTAATGCTGTACTACTTGAACCAAACTATGTTCCATGCAAGACCTTGATGGGTGCTATGATTCAAAAAATGGGTTCAAAGTATTTGGCTGTTGCAAGAAGCTCACTGTCCGATGCACTTCGAATAGAACCCACGAACCGCAAGGCTTGGTATTACTTGGGATTGCTTCACAAGCATGATGGCCGAATAAGTGATGCTGCTGACTGCTTCCAAGCAGCTTCCATGCTTGAAGAATCTGATCCCATCGAAAGTTTCAGCTCTATACCTTGACAGGATTCAATTCCAAAACAGTTAACACTGCAGCCAGCCGTGAGATTTATCTCATTATGTTTTTCTGTTGATACATCTTCCGGGTTCCATGGGTCACATAGAAAGAGTTTTAGAAAATGTATTCCATTTTTAAAAAAAATTTAATTCTTGTCATCACAAACTAGGCTCAAAGAAAAGAAATTTAAAACATTATATAGTAAATAAGATAAGAAAGGGATTGATGTTAAACTGGCTGTGGGATGGATGAATTGTAAAGAACTTGGACTGGCAGAGATATTAACGTTGTTCAATTGCTACTCAGCCTTGTAAATGTCTGTCGAACAGTATCGTTGTAAAGAGAGTAGAGATTCACTTTTTTTCTTTTACGTGCTTTAGTTTGTTGGCTAGATCTACAAGGCATGAAGGAAAATGTTAGGAGTCACTTGAATTCAAATGCAACCACTTGTACTCTGTTGTACATTTCTGTAATTTTCTTGAATTTTAATGTTATTTCATATGTATTTGTATTAAGTCCTAAATACTTTCCCTCATCAAAATGCGCTTGTATACCCATTTTTATGATTGGCAGATGGATTTGTTTATTACCCTCGTAATGCATAACTACTGTTGTGTTGTGCTCTTTCAAGATATATCCCTTCAACTGGACTACCAAAAGAAGATAAGCATTGGCTACTTGACGAACTTAAAGCTTTGTGATTGCAAAATGTTGATAACTTGAGTTTATTTTTTTTCTTTTAAAATTGATATACGACCCGTATTGGACATTGGATGACGAGAGTCCACCTGCGTGTGTAAAGGCGGTTGCATCTTATTTAGCTGCACATTGCGATTACCGTTGTGTTGAACTCGTTTAACAAAATGGGGTTAACTTCTATTAACAAAAATGACACCCAAACTATCTGCTAACAGGCAAAGTGGCACGTGCAAACTCAACAGAAGAAATTGTCAAGATAAAATTATATTAATTCAGAATAAGGTGTTATTTAACAGTCAACAGATAGTCCAGCTAACTAACCAAACAAAGGGATTCCAAATCAGATACTATTACATACTACATTACAATAACAAAATTTTAATTCTACTATACCAAGCTACAGGTTTTCTTCTTGGTTATCGTCTGAACTTTGGAGATGACTTAACTTAACTCTCGCCTTTTTTGGTTGTGAAGACTCTTCTCTTGCGTCATCTTCGTTACCCTTCCTCTTCTCTCTCTCATTGTTTTCTTCATCAAAATGAGCTGCAGGAGGTTCGGCATTCAAATCACCTTCTGATTCCAATGCGGATGTCTTTGGATCAGATTCTTCAGCTTTATCGTTATCTTTCATTCCCAATTCTCCAGTCTTTGCCGACTTCTCAAAATCCTCCAAAAAGGAATGGATTTCTTCATTGGTAGCAAGATCCAGAGGGGTCTTTCCTGCCTTTGTCTTGGCACCAAGGTTTGCCCCTTTCTTGGCCAAGTACTTGACGAGTTCCATATGAGAACCTTGAACAGCATAGTGTAATGAAGTCATGCCTTTACGGGTAGAGGCTTTGAGAGAGGCCCCAGCTGCAAGTAGAGCACGAACAACTTCTAAATGTCCCTTCTGCGAAGCAAAGTGTATTGCAGCCATGTCATCCATAGCAGAAGCACCAACATCAGCCTTGTGCTTGCAAAGATAAGTGACTACCTCGTCTTGCCCAGAAAATGCTGCTAAATGTAGACTAAGGTCGAAAGTTGCTAGTCAAAGAAACAAGGTGGCAAGGCAATGCTATAAAGAATTTCCAAAAATAACCTAAGGTTTATATTTGATTTTAGTTTTAAAAACAAAATTTAAAGAAAACAGACACCCACACCAAGCTCGCGTCTAACCACATACAACACCCCTCTAGATGACCTACACGTTTGAGTTAGGAGCATAAAACAGAAGAGGATGAGAAAACATCACCTAACGTTTTTGTTTTTGTTTTTTAAAATACTTGTTTGAAAACAATTTTCAAAACTTAATGGATGTTGGAAGAGAAATTAATTGTTGAATAGCATGAAATTGATTTAGTAAATATTTTTTAAAACCAAAAACTAAGAAGTAAATCAAACAGACCCCTAGTTACTACTTCACTGAGCCTAGTGTACAATCTGAAGAAATATTCAACCGCCCTTATGGATAGGGATAGATATATGATAGCACCAACATAGATTCAGAATAAAAAGCAAAATCACCCTTTTCGTACTTGAAAATCTCTGTTTTCATGAACATGTAAGCCTTCTATAATATGATTTAATGATCTCATAGAAAAGGAACGAATGAAACAGATACTGCAACGAATCGTATCATTAAAATGACCAGCTAAACGTTACTGTCAAAGCCAGCTACTGTGTTATGTTATGTTATGAAAACTATAAGGAATAACAATTATTTCCCATCGAATAAGAGTACTGTTATCTTGAACAACAACGACAACATATTGAAAGAATGTAATCGTTAGGGTTCCTATCATAATTAAAAAAAAGGGAAAAGAGAGAAAATGAGGAGGATACGGTGTTCTGGAATGCTTATCTCTGGAATTAACGGCCAAAGGATTTGAAGACAAAATTGACTGAACGGCGATGAGATCACCGGACCTTGCCGCCGTATGAAGCTCGTCGGCGTTCCTCGATTTCCGGGGATAACCCATCTGCTCCTTCTTCTTCTTCGCTACCAACCACAAAATACAAACCCTTAATCTTACTTTTCTGTCTGCTCTTTTCTCTCTTTTCTCCTTTCTTCTGTTCTTCTCCGCAGTTTTGCCAAATGCCACAGCACTTAAACAAAAATTCCTTTTCTTCTTTAATCTTTACTCCTCACTTTGTTTGTTTTATTTAATTTAATTTAATTTAATTGTTTTGAGAGTTTATTTTCATTTTCATTATTATTATTATTATTTATTATTTAAAGTAATATACACTTGTTTTCCCTCTCCCTCCCACCAAATTATTTTTTGTAAATTTTAATGTATTAAAACAATCTTATAAAATCAAATACAATTGAAAGGAAAATAATAAATATAATTTTAATTATTATTCATATATAACTAATAAACATAAAAATAAAACAATAAATAATTAATCAGAATAAATAAAAATATGTTATTATTATGAGATATTTTTAATCAGTAAAAATAATCATAATAATGTTTAATATATTTTATTTTAATATAAAATATAAAAGATAATAATATATTTGAATTTTAAAATAAAATTAAAATGATAATTTTAAATTTTATTATAATATTTATTGAAAATGAATTCTAATATATTTTTATAATTATAAATTATTATAATGTATTATAAGATATTGATAAAAACTAAAGTAAATTCAAATTTAGTATTTTATTTTAAAATATTGATTAGAACTAACTTAAGTTCAATATATTATAAAAATATTGTAAGATAAATTAATATAAAAATTCAATAATAATAATAATATTAAAATATGAAGATTTTGATATAAAAATAATTTATTAGTATAATACTATTTTAACAATGATTTATAAATATTTTATGAATTAAATGTTGGTTAGTCAATCTTAAACCAGGTTTCTTAATTCATTTATCTTAACCAACCGTGTTCTTTTAATTACTATTTTCTTCTTATAAGACACTTAAACTAATTTATATTTATTAAAAAATTTAATTAATTTATTTAATAATATAAATTTGTTTATAATTATAATATTTTTTTAATTTTATAATTATAATTATAATTATATCACTTTTTGCTTTGCGTAATTATTTTTTATCTAAATAATTAAAGTACGGAGACAGCATAATATAGTAGAGTTTTAATTTTAAAATATCATTGGCACTGTATGAAGTATTTGAAATACAAGGAAAAAAAATACCATTCAAGTAGTATTTTTAGACGAGTTGTAAATGGATTTGTAGGTTTCCCTATTATGGATGGTTTTAGAACCGCTAAACCTACGTAATAGGCAAAAAAAAAAAATGTACAAAAGATCATTGGGCCTTGTTAGTTCCCCATAACAAAGAAGACCCATTCTCTAAGCCAATTTACAATGGACATTTTATTGCTATAAAAATGCATTGTTGCTGCTTTTAGTAAGTGCAATTTATGGAATGCACATTAAAATGCTTAGATAGGTTTGTAATAGCTATAAATGATATGTTTAGGACTCAATAATTAGGAAGATCTAATAACAATGCCGTTGAATGCTTAGAACAAATGGAGAAGGGTTGTGATTTTTATAAGTATGTTTGTTAGGAAACATCAATTATATGCATTTGAAATAGAAAAATGATCTAGCAGTATAAAAAATTAATTTTATTGAGATAATCATACTAATTTTACAATCATATTTAAAGTAGTGGTTTTTCAAGACTTATAGATTTTATATATAATTTTAAGATTTTAATTTTAAATAATAATAATTGTGTAAAATCAATTGATATGTTAAACAACATTTTAAAAGGGAGTAATTTTTATTATATTATATGATGAAAATAAATAATATTTATCTAACGTGAATTACATTTTTTAAGATAATTCTAATGTAACAATGAGATTTGAAAAATAAAATATTTGTTAAATGTCGTTAAATAATAATAGTAAATTTAAAACATATCTTAAAAGTATTTTAATCTAAATTTACAATTATATGTAATTACCTTGTACTTAATACATGAACACGTTTAAATATATACATGTGCATTATATTGTATAATACAATTGTTAAAAAAAAAATTTAATAATTTATATTAACATCTCATCAATTAAAATATCTAAAGGCTCTTATCCTAAGATAGATTTATCACAAAAAATTCAATCCTTCAAAACTTGGAATTTCCATATCCAAGTCCATTATTAAAGTACTTCCTCTATTATATTATAATTATTATTTTAAATTTTTTATATAAATAAAAATTTTATTTAATAAAAGATAGTAATAATTTTATAAATTAATTATAAATTTATTTTTTTATTAAATACAATATAAAATAATAATAATAATATTAAAAAATATAATAAAAATAAAAATAAAAATAATTAATATTAAAAAATTAAAATAATAATAATTTTTTAATATACTTTTTCTTAAACAAAAATTATAATAAAAAAGAAAAAGTATT
>JAMLFT010009864.1:0-12346 GCA_026544285.1 Pachyrhizus erosus
ATCCAAATTTTATTATATTTTTTTATTATTTTTTATTGACTCTTATAATTTTGAATGTTTTTTAAAAATTTAAATTTTTTCAAATTGTATAAATCTATAAAGTCATTTTAATTCTTATAAATTCTTACAGTATAAATCTACTAAAATCTAAAGACTTTTTATATGTCAAAATAGTCTTTCAAAATCTTAATCTTTACACTCCTTTAATCAATAACAAATATTTTTTAAAAAATAATATCTAATTTAATCAATAAATTTAATAAGTAAAAATCAATACAACATTAAATTATAATTGGGTGCACAAAAAATAGACTCTATCAAATTTTAATTTGTCAAACTTTTCGTTTTTCTTATTTATTGGAACCATAAATAAATAAGTCAGGGTTCATTTATCAAGTTTAGAAAGAAAGATTTTGTGATACAAATTTTTATTTCATATTTTTTGTAATTTGTAAATTTGTTTATATTTTTTAATTATAATTATTATATAATTATTATAATTTTAAGAAAGCATAGTATTACTTATTGATAAATACTTTTTTTTTTTTTAAATGTCAAAAATATGAGTTTAAGATAATAATCTCATCAAAAAGTTATTTTAAATCTCAATAATTTGTTTGTTAATATATTGTGAGCTTTTATGTTTCTTAATTAATTCAAGTTTTATGTTAAGGTTTAGGGTTTAAGGTTCAATTCCTAGTGTAAGATGCCTTAACACAATCATGAGTTGTGTTAAGTTTTGACTCCATACAACAAGAGTTTAACATAATTGTGAGTTGTGTTAAGGTTTCACTTAATATGATAAAAGGCCTAAGCATTGTTAATGAGTTTTGTTAACATCGAATTTTAATCGATAAGATGTCTTAGTAAATTAACGAGTTGTGTTAAGGTTAGATTCCACTTTACATAAGGCCTTAACATAATTAGTGAGTAGTGTTTAAGGTTAGTGTCTACTAACCAAACCAACTAAAATCTTAAAACATTTGTATCATGTTTACTTAATTATTTGAAAGTACATTGATTTCACTTTTTTTTTTTTACTTAGCAAAGTTCACAGCCATGATTCATGTTTATGTTTTGATTGATAGTATTGGATTAAATGGAAAGAGATGAAACGAAAGAAAAAGTTATTTCACTATTTGGTTTATAAAAATAATAGTGGAACATAATGGAAGAAGATGGATCATGATCCATTTCATTGTTTAACTATAATTTTCTTTCTCTTTAATTTGTCATGCACTTGATGAAAACTTTTAAAAAATAAGAATAATGTAAGAATTAAAAAGTTATAACTCATTATATTTTGTTATTTTTTCAAACAATAAAATGAAATATTTTTTATTCATCATAAAATATCCAAATACTGGAAAAACATTTTTATGTCATTTCATTCCAATCCATCTCATTCCATTATATACTAATTTATTTCATTATATTCTCTGTCATCAATCCAAACATTAGGTAATCAATGAATAAATTTACAATTATGTTCTTATTTGATCTTTTAATCATCATTTACCTTTTTGGTTTGGGACTAAAGGATTGTGTGTCCTCCCAATTTTTAATCAAGGCATATGTTAGTTGTGTTCTTATATAGTTTTTTAAGCTTTATTTTTCTTTTTGGCTTTGAGGTTGAAGGGCTATGTACCCTTCCAGTTTTAGGTCAAGTTATATATGTCTTAAATTTGTGATTCTTATAAAAAATGTGAGAATGATTTGACAAAATAATGTTTGTACTCAATTAATTTACAAAATTAAATAAATAGGATTATAAAGGAGAAATTAAAAAAAATGACGTACAAAATCATATCCTAATAATTCTAATAATAAAAAAATTAATAATAAAATATCTTAATTATAAAAATAAAATTAACAATAAATAAAGATTATCTTGATTGATTTGATTGATGATTTGTTATTGATAAAACTCTCCTTCAAGATAAGGTGTGAAAATTGGATAGTCCAAAGACTTGATAAATAACTCAAATATATTTATGTGAAAACTTAATGCTATAATCAATATTGTTAAATTGTGAAGATAAAGTAATAGTTGTATATGAGACTAGATATTCTAAGCATCATTATCATAAATTAAAATGAGAGACAAATGAAGCAGTGGATAGAAAGTAATAATTGTATTTGGAATTATGAAGCAGAAGTAAAAGAATTCGATTGAGAACTAACTGGTAAAAAAAGCTCCACAAGGACAATTTGGATTGGTAGATTGAGGTTTGTATACATATGTAAAAGCATATTACTTTGAGGACAACTATGGATAAAGGTACAGAATCAAAAATCGATATTAAGTTGATACCATATAAAGAAACATATAAAAAAAATAATTTGATAGAATAATGTTTTAAACTCGATTAGCAGAAGTTAAATAAAAATGTTAACAAAGGAAAAATTAAAAAAAAAAACAACGTACAAAATCATATCTTAATAATCATAATAATAAAAAATAATTAATAAAATATCATAATAATAAAAATAGAATTAATAGAAAATAAAGATAATCTTAATTGTTTTAGTTGATGATTTGTTGTTGATAACAATCCTAAATTGTCTGATGACAAGATAATAGGTCTATTTGATAATGTCTTTTGAGATCTCAACCCACGAGCGAATATCTTAGTCATTATTTAAAAATCTGATGGTTAATAAGATTAGATTAATGATAATAGATAATATAACATCTCTCTAATTCAAATAGCAATCAAAGTAACTTGAGTTTAAAATCCCCTCAGATGAAAAAGAGGACACAACACACTTTCAAATGGACTAATTTAATCTATGTTTTACGACTAGCATGATGTTAATATACAAAATGTTAAATCTGAAAAGCAATAGTCCTAATTACTAAACCTTTTTTATTCAACTACAATTTTGAGTTGCATAGGTCTTCAAAAGCACATATTGTTAGATAAAAATTAAAATACATAAAATATAATTTTAGCAAAGAACAATAAGACACTGGTGATATTTCAAAATAAATGTAAAGTAAATAATGAACAAACAATCAATCACAAATAATAAATTAAACTTAGAGATAATTTTGGAAAATTTTTGGTTGAAACATGCAAGGTGCTATTTTTAGAGAGAAAGCACTTCCACTTCATTAGCATTTAAAATTGATACATTCCTCACTCAATATGTGTCAATTCATTGTCAATAGTATGCAATAAAAAGTCTCCGTGACAACAGTATATTTTTTCCTTTTAAAAAATAGGCAAACTGATTTCTAATTTTACATTTTCTCTATTTTTTCCCTTCAACAAATAACAATAGTGAAAACTACGTCACCCAACCTCCCTATAGTCAGAACGTACAATAACAGAAGAAAATTTGATTTTAGAAATGTGGAACAGATAAAAAAAATCCAGTCAAAAGAATTGTTAAAATTAGAAAAATAATAATTAGGTTAACTGTTTGAGAAAATAAGATATCTCAACTTTAAATTTAAAATTATAAAAAATATCTGCCAACACATGAGAAATCACTTTAAATCTACTGAAGCATTCAGTTATCTTCCGCAAAAATATAAAAGCAATAGAAGTGTCAGAGGAGGGCAATCAATAGTGAATAGACATGTTTTATAATTTGGTCAAGCACCTTCACTTGTAACGAAAGGATGGGAATAGCTACATGATGTACGTTATTTTAGGTTGAAAGTATACATGCATACAGGAGCTCATAAACAATATGTGCACATATTTCAAATTAATTAGTAAAAAAACCTCTTATTTCTACAACTCCAAAACACTCTTATTTATCCTCATCAAATGTTCATACCCAGCCAAAGTGAATGCATTTACTTTATGCTAAGAAACTTTCTTCCCGTACAATACAAATTCTGCCATAACTATTGAAGGTGTTACTGTAATCTTTGCCATCTGATAGAAAACAATCCTGAAGATATAGATATTAAATTCAGAGTACAAAACAAATACTTCAAATAAAAATATCATAGTTGTATTACCAGTTATACTTCAAACTTACATTTGCAAGGCCTCTTGATAGAGACATACGTTTGCGTATTTGCTAGAGTACCTTGAACAATTTTGTTTTAGAATAGCGTGCATGTTTGGATACGTGTTGGATTATTAAAATCACATTGAAATATAAGTTAATGTGATTTTAAATTCTGAGCTATTATCTTGTATTATGAGAGTTGATTTGCAACTTGATTAACCTTCCTTAAGAAAAATCCATCACCCTAGTTTAGTTTGTTAAACTTTGATTTTACTGGTACCAAAGACTAATGTTGTGATTCTTTTATTTTCTTTATCTTTTATCCTATTATGGAATCGGAACTTGTTTTCCATAAACGCAAATATATTTCTTACCAAATAAAACCTCAAGACAATTTATTAGTTTACCTTTCATTAATCGGAACCGTGTTGAAAATTGGAATGTAAAAAATTTATGCTTGATTGATTTATTTGATTTATAATCTAAGACACCGCGTAATTGTAGAATTTTATTATAAGAAAGGATGATTAATCAACTGTAGATTTTCCATTATAAATATAAATAAATCAATAAATCTTTTGAACAAAATATGTTAAAGATCAAAACTCTCGTTTTCCTTTAGTTATGGGTATTGATAAGTGTCATTATTTAATACATTTATGTGAGAAAATTTATGTCTTTTTGGTTTTACTTATGTGGAAATTAGCAATTACTTCTTAATTTGAGATTATTTTTATTAAAATACATGTTTTGAGCCTGGAAACAAAGTGAGATATTTAATCCCAATTTTTATTTGAATTTTAGGGAGCTGAGGAGCAAGAAGAAATTAAGAAAATATCTAGCTCAAGCGAAAAGTCACTTAAGTCCAGACGAAAAAAAAGTTTAAAAAGGAGAGAGGGAAAGGAAATTAGATATCTTGGAGAGAAGAAAACATATCTTGCAGTAGAGACGACTACCATGAACGGCTAACTTCTTCCTTGAAGGATTGAATGTAATCTATTCGAACTCAATTGTATTTTGATGATGATTATATAATAATTCTCTTAATGTAATTTATTCAAACTCAATTGTATTTTGATTATGATTATATAATAATTCTCTTTCTTTACTTGTTCTTAGTATTTCCGTTTTACTCTTATTGTTGGCTTCTATCTAATCAATAAATCTCTTATTTTTATTCTTATATATGACTGGAAAGTATATGTAAGAATTAGATTTGAATGGAAATACTTGATATATTGTAATGTTAGGAATAGATTTCAACGTATCAATTACCTAAGAGCATTCGAATTTAAAGCTGGTTAATTTTCTGGATAACTAAATGATTAGTGTTTAGCAAATTATCTCTAGAATTTCATGCGTGAAGAATCAGCGTGAATAATTTAGAATATGGTATCAATAATAAGTATTGTGAGAATTGTATGTGATTTGAAATACAAAATACAAGAGAGTAAAATAGAATACTTCAATCCCAAATCCCATAATTAAAATTTTAAAAATTCAAGTTTTGTTATTTCATATTCTGTTTATCTTAAAATTATTTTAAAAACCAAATCTCAATTTAAACTAAATAATTGTTCATTGATTTATACTTAGAGAGATTTATAACATAAGAAATTTGACTGAAATTGTTTCTTGTGAGTACGACATTCGTACTTAAAAAAATATTATACTATAATTAAATCGATAGACTTGCTAAAAAAAAAAAAATATTTAACAGATATGTTTAACAGAAGAAAAACACAGGCCGCAAAAAGTAAAACAGAACTGTTCAAAAAAGCTAGTGAACTCTACGTTTTGTGCAAAGTGTATGTAGCCATAATTGTGTTTTCTCTTGCAGAAAAATTGTTCTGCTTTAGCCATCCAGACATCGAAGCCATTGTTGGTAGCTGTCTCAACGGAGCCATAGAACTTCAATCATCAAACTCAAGAGGGAAATTAGTGTCATATGAAGAGCGCGCAACAGGCAACACGAGGAGGCAATGAATGGAAACTTTGGCTAAGGTTTGGAACAGAAGGTGGTGGAATGATCCCATTCTTCAGATGAGTGATCATCAGTTAGAACATTTTACGGTGTCCATTTATGAATTAAGGAAAAAACTATCAGAAATGACAGGTGGATTGATGATGCTTGCAATGATATAGAATGTTTTGATTTTGATGAAGAATTATTTTTTTTTTGTTATTGTTCAATTTCTGTGCACCACATTGAACAAAGTGTTTTTAATAGACAAAGAGATTCTCTGTCACTTTAAGAGAAATAAGCTCTACAGGCAGAACATGTATCACACGTTATTTTGTACTTTTCAGGTTAAGATCTTCTGTAGTTAAAAAAAATGCATGAGATCTCAGCCATTCCTTTATTTTTAATATTTGATAAAGTTAATGTATAAAGGAAAAAAAAAAACTTGTATGAATAGTGAGATTAAGAACTGCGCATGCACGAGTTATTTTCCGAAATGCAGGTGATCCATTTCAGTACTTTTATCCTCATGTTGCGATATACCAACATTTTAGTTGTTGATCAGCAGATAAAAGATAGGCCATGCATCATTTTCATTGTCTACTATATGAAAACCTGACAAAATAAATCCCCATCAGCTACACGAAATTATTACATGATCGGGACTATGCACTAAGTAATCCCAGTCAATATCTGCTTGACATTGTACTATGTAGTCCCAGTCCATATCTAGGTGACATTTAATTATATTTTATAATTTACGAAATGAGTGAAAAATATGTCACATGGTCTGAGAGACCATGTAATAATAATTTCTTGTCAAATACATATAATAAACTGCTGCTGCAATCAATAATCAGAGACCAGTACTTGCACACTGGGCGTTTGGCTGAATTTGAAATGGATGCATGGGATGTAAATACACCATTATTGAAGATTTTGGTGTTTGAATCAGTCTCTGGAAGTTGATATATATATTTATTACAGGCTTGTCTGACCTGCAATAGTCGTGGCCTGAAGAATCTCTTGCTGAACTTATTAGCTGTTTGGAATTACCAAGTATCATTGTGATTGCTCTCTATAATTCAAACTTGTTGTCCTCAATAGGACATGTTTCATTGTTCTAGTTAAAATTGTGGTCATACGGACTGGGGGACTAATACTTAAAATGTCAGATCTCCTACGATTGCAGGACTATTTTCTGTGCACCACATGCTGCTGCTAGAGCTTGAAAAATTAACGTACCTGAGAATTATTGTACTGCAAAATTTTACGTTTTTTAGTTATATTAATCTTAATTTTTTCTTTGTTCACATTTCAATTACTTCTCTCTGAACTAATTACTTTTAAATTCATGTTATTTTTTTCATTTAAATTTCTTTAATTAAGTATACCCAACATCCTCATAATTAGATATTTCTACTTAATATTTTCTTTACTTTGTTCTTTAAATTTTATGCAAATTTAAAAATACTCGTAAAACACATAAATAAGAAAGAAGCTAAATTGAAACAATGAATTGGAATTATCATACATCTCTGCAACTTTTAAAATATACGAAAATATAAATCAGCGTCTGTCAAACTGAAAACTTGGCCCAATTACGACCAAGTTCTTTTGGGCCTATCCTTGATTTGATACATCAGGACATTGTTTTTACTTTTTATACTTCTATTTGAAAAATAATGTCATTAAAAAAAATCTCTCTTCTTTTAAAACAATCATTTTTAATTGTTTTTCGCTTTTGTTGAGGTGTTGTGTTCTAATTAGAGGGATATGAAAGGAACAAAAAACGGGGAAAGTGACTAGACTCTTGAGACCTCTTGAAAGGATGATTGTGAATGCCATTGAAAACCTAGATGATGTTGAAGAAGATGAAATTGAGGAGTGCTTATTGTATTTAGATGCTCAAAAATTGAAAGCAATTGTGAAGGAGAAAAAGAAAGAATTGAAAGGAGATAACACTTAAGATAAGGCAAAGCTGAAGCTGAAGCCCTTCCCACACACTTAAAGCATATTTTTCTTAGATAAGAATATACTCTCAATCAATTATAATAATTAACAACTTGAGAAAAGTCGTTCTATTTCAAAATGGTTAAAATGTTTTCTGATTGTCTAAAAATATGATAGGCAATCAGTAGCTTGTGATGCTTTTGAATAAGATAGTTTCATGTATTCTTAATTGTTCTTCATGTGTCTTACCTTTGTGACCAATATTTTTAAATTAACTGACTAAACTGAGTGTAGCTTGAACTCAAGCATATTGTTGTTGGTTTATTATAAAAAGAGACGTCTTAAAAGAGTTTTTGTTAAATTCGAGATATGGGAAAAGCTTTGCTATAATCATGTGTATTGTATCTGATATTGATTAATCGAAGATAGTAAGAGAGTAATTAGGCTTTGATGGTGTGAAATCACTCCATAGGGCATCTAAAGTAAATTTTGATGTAGAAAATAGTGTTTGATATAGAAATTAGTAACAATGTGAATAACTGTCCTTATTTAATTCTATTCAAGCCTTCATCAAGCTCACTTCAGTACATACAATTAAGCAAACAAAATAAACATGCTGGTCCAAATTTTTTCAAGCCCAATTATCTATTTAACTACAATTCAATATCTCTCACTACCAAGAAACTTCATGATAGTGCACAAAGCTTGTTTATACTTCAGGGCAATAGATCAATGACTACCTTAATTTTTTTTTTAAAAAAAAATCTTTATATATATGTTAATCGATGACTGACTAAATTTTTGTTTGAGAGCTTTAAAAGACAAATAAAATAAAATAGAGGGAATGATATAAATTTAAAAAATTAGGAAAGCCAGACCGAATTGCATATACATATTTCCGTCCTTGATATAGCAAAAGAGCGGATATGAATTTACAAACATAAACACATAGACATAATATACACAAGAGACGGAGCAACATTAATTCAATGTACTAAAAAACTTGGTGCAACCTAAAATCGCAGTTAATTTTTTAGGCGTAGGCTAAGTTGTATATAATAATATCTGCAAGGTGGAGAATCTAATGTCACGTGAAAGCATGGATCTTGGAATTTGTCAAATATTTTGATGCTTACTGCGTTTAATGTGAGCATTGAAGGATTTGTCATTGAAAGCTGCAACTTCAATTAAAGTCCAATTTTATGTAGCTTCGTCCTACAACAAAAATTATAATTTCATAAATAGTAGTAAGAAGAAATTGGAGGGAGATTTAAAAGTGGTATCTTAATATACATAGCAGAGGCATTTGATTTTGCTGAGAAGTTTCTGGTGAGTTTGGTTGGCACATGAAATGGATCCGTTAATGGCGTTTGAATGCTGCACTCTGCTCCGTAAGAGTAATCAAAGAAAAGTAACAGAAACCCCTCTCTCTCTCTGGCTCCATATTTAGAGGCTAATCTGTAGGTATGCAACTAAATGCTTCGCATGCATTTCAATGAGGGGGGGGGTTGAGAATTCAATTCAAAGTTTCATCAATAGGGTATTAAAATTTATGGCTTGGATCTGCTTCGATTGTACTATATAATATCTGTGTAAATGCTTGCCTTACGTTCCATTTGACTCCTTTTAATGAAAATTAATTTCGCTTTTGACAATCACTTTATCATAATATAAGCTCTATTCCCTCTGGAGGCTCTGTTTGGTATGGGAGTTATGCAAATAAAGTCAGCTTCCTTCCAGCAGTAACTGCGACTCAAAATTCTTCTTTCAAACTTCCATCCACCAAATAGTTCACACTCATTATTACTAATTACTATGACCTGTGGGTACATAATTTTCCTATTTCTTATATAAACAAAATACCATATGTGGTAACTTGTATTTGAACTCTTCATCTCCCAGCAATACAAAAAAAAAATAAAAAATTAATTGGCTAACAGAGTATATGAAATATGAGTTAACAAAATCAATTTCAGACTATCTACTTCACACCCAAATGTTTGACTTTTGTTGATCCAACTCGAAGGTTTTGATCTAGTCAAACGCCCTAAAATTATCTAATTATAGTCTGTTTGAAAACACGCTAAGATACATGTGAATCTCTTATATAACTAATAATTATTTTTATATTAACTTTAAGGTAATTTTATTTTTAACATAGATTTTGAGCGTGGAATTAAGCACGAACGTACCTCTTTTGTAATAATTTAACATGTTAATAAGAAGGATAAACGATAGATAAGTATAACCATTATACTTTATTTAGATGAGAAAAAAAAATGAGAGATGAGAAAATATTTAAATTTTAAATTGAAGAGAAATTTTTGTTTCTTAGATTTTTTTATTTTAATTTTTCTTTTATCAAACAATATTTTCAAATTTCAAAAATATTTTTTTCTTTCTTTCTATTTCTCTCTCTAATGTTTGTTTCAAAAGTTGAATTTAATTTTGAAAATAAATAAACAATAATAATAGATTAATAATAATGACAATATATTAAATTTTCTCAGTTATGTTTGTTAATAGAAAATGAGTTAACGACTAACTTAAAAATTAATCTTCAACAGAACTTCTATCCAACATATAATTACACTAATCAAGGAAGTATAGAACGATAGGAGAAAATACTAAAAAATCACATATATTTTTTGTTTAATTAGGAGAAAAGGTGAAAAGAATAGAAAGAGCAAGAATGATTTTTAAAAATAAAAATTTGCTTTTCTTCAACTTTTCTTTCAATTTGATTTTTTCACTTTCTCTCTCTTTCGTTAGTTTCTCTTCATTGTGCTGAACATACCATTAATGACCCATTTTTTTTCTATCACTCAGAATTCATAATATATAACCTCCTCAAAGATTCAAATTTTAAATAGTGTAAGGTTGATTTTAAGCATTTAATTTTTTTTTTTCATTAGGAAACGAAATATTTGTTTTATTAATGTAAAAAGTGAAATAAATATTTTTATTTTTAAAATATCAGTTTTAAATGCTTAAAATCAACGTTAAAAGTAAAGTCGATTTAAAGGTAAATAAAGCCTAAAATAAATTTTAAGAAAAAAAAAACTTACCTTAAATAAGATAACTATATATTATATGATAAACTTTTTTTATTAACATGATTCTTTTATTTATATATGAGATTTTTTTAGTTTTATAAAATTAATAATAAATATTTTTTATTAATGAACTTAAAGTTTGAAATTTAATTACTTTACTCGTAAATCGATCCGCTAAAGATTCAATGTTAACATTTTCTTAAAAAAAAAACTAAGTGTAAAATCTTTTGAATATCATTTAAAGAAAAAAGGTGCATGAACCGGAATGAGTCAGGTTCAATCTATGGGATTAAATGAGTTAGATATATTTGTAACCATAATTTGACTTCGTATCAAAACAAACATGGCTGACACAAATAAAGAAACGTGCTTAGCTTAATAATTAATGCCAAGTTAAAAGCTGGTAGGCCATGCCTGTTTTGACATTGATTTAAAGGGTATATTTCCTCAAAAATTGATAGATTCATATACTAAAATCTTCATATTTCTCACGTAAGATTGACTTAAAAACATCACCATCAAACATGTAAACGTGAAGAGTTATGAGTGGTGGTAGGAAAAAGGTCTAAGGATACAATTATTTTAATGTTGAATAAAAAAGATTTTAATAAAATAAGGATTTATTTACTTTGCACCAAAAATTAATCTACATGTTCTAATGTAAAATCTTTTACTAAGATTAATTTACAAGTATGTTTAATGATTGAAAATTAATTCTATTAAAATCAATTTCACAATACTTTGAAACAAATAGATACACAATTTTAAATTATTAAACATAATTGAGATGTGTGTTTTCATTAATCTTAATAATAAATTTTATATTAAAACATGTATTGTACCCAGAAAAATATTACAACACGTACTACGATAGAAGGACCTGATTTTCGGAGTTTACTAATTGGATACGAAGCTATCACATGCTCGAGTGGAACATTTTGTCAATGGGTGCCCAGAGCCAATAAAAAAAAGTTGAATGAGAACCAAGTTCAAAGTATTTTATTAGAAAAAACTTAAAGCTTAAAAAAATAATTAAAAGAGAACCAATGCCCCCATACGAACAAGACAATGAGACCAGTTTTATTAAAATTAAAGATATATGAATTATCTAATTCTTAAAAAAATTATAATGATAAAAAAACATTCAAATTTATGAACAAAAATATTTGTGTGTATTTCTTTACGTAAAAATCAAATTTTGATAGTAGGCAACAGATTTCGAGCCTAGGCTGACGATTTGTTTGATAATTATAATTAAGTTATTATAAAGGCAGTTGTTATTTATATTTTTTTATTATTATTAATATATTTTTTTATATTTTTAAAATATATTTTTATAAAATATTTTTTAAAATATTAAAATTTTAACATAATCTAAACAATATTTTTTAAAATATAAAAT
>JAMLFT010009865.1:0-12327 GCA_026544285.1 Pachyrhizus erosus
AATTTCATTTGACAAAATATAGAATGACTTTAATTTAAATATTTGTGATGTAAAGGTTTTTAACTTTTTTTTATTCACTTATACATAGTCACATATGATAAGATTGATGGCTTTTATGAAATTTTTACTTCAAAAATTATATTTAAAATATTTTTAAATCAGTTGACAATGTCAAAATTTTTACATTAATAATATATAAAAATTAAAGTTTCCCCATGAAAGATGAGATTTCATGAATTTGTTCAATAAAATTTTGGATGAGGAAAAAAAATTCTATTTGACAAAAAATTGAAATCTCCATCCTATATATGTAAACCTAGCAGTAATCTAATTTAAAATTTAAATGTCATATGATATTTCACTCATTTAGACCAAACATATAATAAAAATAATAAAGCGTGTCCACGTAGCCTTTATTCAAGTGAAGCTCAATGACTTTGAAGACTACTTGAGTTCATTTTGTACTATTTTAAGTAAAAGAATGATTGACATCTTAATTTGATTGATGATATAGGGTTAGGTTAACGGGTTAAACAGTTTAAAAATGTATAAATTTAAAACAATCAAGTAGATTATTGATCGAATATAAAAATTTTACACTTAACCTAATTATATTAAAATATAAAAAAGACTTTGTATTTAATGATCTTTAATTTTAATTTCGTTTATTTTGTTTCTAGATCTAATTTTGAAGATAAAATATATATTACTTACTCCATTCATAATAAGTTATGTGCTAAAAAAATTAAAATAAAATTTATTTTAACTTTTTAGTATAACATGAATTATATTTTTTTTATTTATACTCCTAATAATATTTCTTTTAGAATGTTATTGTCGTGCTGTATGATTTTCATCAAAGAAAATTAATTCCTTTGAAAATGAATCACTAAAGTAAGATAAATGATTTTATTGTAATTAAATAAAATAATAATATGAATAAAATTAATTTCATAAAATTGTTATACCTCTTATATACTTATTGATTTTTTTCATATATATAAAAATATCTAGAATGATACCCGTTATTAGACCAAGATAGTAACTGTCTTTCGATTTTCAATATTTTACCTTTTTCTTCAATTTTTGTGTTTCTTTTTTTTTTTTTTCATTTTTTGTTATACATCCTTTTAAAAATTTAATCCAATGACTTCACCTCGGTTGTGATTCAATTGGATATTGAACAAATTTGACTAATATTGATATTTTGTTATTGTTTCATGTTTTAACTCTCCTATAATTATATTGATTCGAAACTTAACTCATATTCGCTCCTACTTTTGATAGACATTTAAAAATATATAATATAATTTTAAATTTTAATAATTCAAATATAATCTAATATTATAAATTTAATATTGTTATTTCTCACGATAACCACACATTCTAACTTAAATAATTCCTTATGTGCTTGTATAATCTTTGTGAAGTCATCCTAGATTGATAATTCTATATAAAAAAAAAATTATCAGTTATTAATAAAAAAATATGTTATTCATTAGAAATATCTCCATTGATATAATAACTTTTGTTCTTGTAGAAATTAAATTTTTAATAATAAAAAATTGTGCCCCATACGAGCAATGTGATATATTTAGGGGCATATAAAATATAGGGTGGACTAACAAAATTTATAGGTTCACAATCATTTTGATTCAACCCGACAGCAAAATTTTATTAGCTCGACTTAGATTGACGTTCATCCAAGTTGATTCATAGTAGGCTGATTTGGCCAATCTAATTATCCAAAATTTAAAAATATAATTTATTTTAGATTGGTTGTGACTAATTAAAATTGAAGTAAAAGTGTAGATGGTTTTACATATATTTTGGAACTAATCTAAAATGTACTGATTTTTTATATGGATTAGTTCTACATCCATTCGCAAAATTGATCTAGAATGTTAAAAACAATTAATGTTAATTTTTTTAATAGTAATATTGTATATTACTATTATAATTTTTATTATAGTGCAACAATATTTACGGAAAATATTTAATTTTTATCAGATAAATGTTATATCAATTGACAGTAATTAAACTTCGTACTATTTGTATATAATTAAGAGTATATGGTATTTTGTAATAAAATTTGTAGTATACATATTTTTAATTAAAATAATTAAAAGTACACACATGGGGAGTTCCTTAACTAATCAGACAAATTTTACATTTTAAATCTAATAAAATAAATTTAAATTAATAAACAAGGTTTAAAATTATGTTTCAAAATAAATAATTATTATTATTTTTAAAAGATTAATATGATCCAGATTTAAAAGATAAATAATTAAAATAATTTTTTTAAAAGATGAAATACCAAAATAAATTTTAAAAGATAAAAAATCAAAATATAATTTAGCCTTTATTCGTACTCTCTCTTTCAAGAGTTTTCATGTGAATGTAAATGTTACATTGCTTATCTGCTATTATATTAAAATATATACTTTATTCTATTTAGTTTAACATTGTCACTAAAATATATTTTAATTAAAATATATATTAAAATAATTTTAATTTTTCAAGTTATTCTTAACTCAATTGATAATTTTTAAAAATATATAATTAAATTTAAAATATAAAATAATTTATTAAAACATATTGTTTGCATGTGACACAAACTGAAAAAAAAAAGTAACTGGAAAAATATATGAAAAGCAAAAGGAAAGAAAGAAAAAATGAATAGAGAAGATAAAATACATGACTAGAAATAAAAAAAAATTAAAACTATGTTTGAAAAATAACTTATAATTTAGTTAAAAGTTAAAAATTAGTTATTTATTAGCTGAAAATTTTCTTGTTAAAAGTAAAATGTTATTAAGACAGTTAGTTTATTAAATTAAAGGTATTTGATAACAAAAAAAGTAACTGTTAAACAAGTTGATGAATATAAAATAATGTAAAAGGATATGTGCATGCGATTTTTTTAAATTATTTTGTAGGCAAAAGAATATTTTTAAACAACTATATTTTTAGATTTTTAAATCGATTTCAAACTCTTGTTACTTTTTTGTTTAAGAATCAAATACTTTAATAATAGTATAAAAAGTGTAATGAATAAAATAAATAACATAAAATTAAAGAATATGGTAAACGAGAATTATCTATAAAATACAAATTATATGTTATCAGATCAAATGGTAGCTCAACTAATATATGAAAAGGTATTTTAAGTTAATTAGATAAGTATGTTTAACAGACTCTTTTGTTTTGGTGAAATAAATTATAAATTAATTGAAATAGCTTATTAAACACAATTAAGAAAAAAAGAAAATTTTAATTAAGGTTTATTAGTATTATTACAAAAGAAAGAATTGGTTAAAGCGTGTGATACTTACTGGTTATAATGGTAAAAGAAATTGGAATTACAATGGAAGTGCAAAGATATGTGCAGGGACTTAAAATGTCAAATGTAGAACTTGGATGGATCATTAGTAAACCAGACAGGGATTGTTGCTAAGTACTTTTGAAAACTCTCTAAGTGGGTTCGATACGGTCGGCCATAATTTCAAGTTGTAGAGTTGAGAGGGGCCATGTTAGGTGTCTCTTTAAGGTTGTAATCCATCGGTTCATGCTCTTAAGTAGCACAGATAATCCATCATCATTATCTGCATTGTGGTCCATAGATCCTTGACTATCAGTCCTTACGTCCTCGACTTGGTCCTCAGGTGGGGCACACTCTTTGTTACTTGCTTAATCAACCACTTATCATCATTTCATTGTTTAAGGTAGAGGTCCAGCTTGCCATGGTTTCCTTTTTTTTCACCGGTTTAGCTATAATGAAGCAACAAATTCAGTCCCTTTCTTGTTCCAGTTAAGCTACTCCCTTCAAGTGCGTTCTGGACTTTAGCCTTTTTAAATCACTTACTACAGAAAATTTCCCTTTCAACGTTCCTGTGAAGATGCTGATATTTCATATTAGTTTAATTTGTCATGTATTTATCTATCAAACTGGAAAGTCTATTTCTCCAAATTTGGTGTGTATGGGCAAGTATATTTTTTTCTTGGAAGAGACTACATTTTTTTTTTATCATAAACAATTTTATTTAAATTATGTAAGGTTGTAGTGAGTGACAAAACTTTTTCTTTTTAAATATTTAACGACACTGTATATTTAATATTTAAACTTAAAATCACTGCTTAAATCGGAACAACTTTATCTTTATTGATGATGTGTTTAGTGGTGTATTTATAAACTAAAAAAATAGTATCCAAGACAGATACGCACAATACAAAGAGAGTATGCAAAAGTCTTCAAGGATTGGATTGGTTCGGATGCATAGTAAAATTAAATTAAATCTATAATCTGTACCAAATTAATTTGATTAAAATTGAGATAATTTAGGTTAAAAAAATAAATTTGATAACTGAACTAATTATAATTTATTTAATTTTGATTTGAAGTTAAAAAACTAATAGATTCATTACACAACCAAATTAAACTAATTTAATTAGTTTAATTTAGATAATTGGATTCATCAAGTCTGGGTAGAGAGCAATAGCTAGTTCACTCTTGAAATTTTACTCATCCAACTGTCAACTCAAGACAGTAATTAATTTGAATTATCTGATTAATTTTCTGACCGCCTTATATTCGGAAACTTGTTTGGGATAGTTGGGATAATGTTTTCATTTCAGCAACACTGTTTATGGGAGGTTTTAGAGAGGTGTAAATGATCTAAAAGCCTGTTATGTGAAACAAGGACGAAACAATTTGACACGTAACGGACACTAAAAGTTTGCCTTTCACAAGTGTGGTGTTGGAGCAAAGAAAGCTGTATCCAACAAGTAACAAATTAAAGCTATCTCAAAGTAATTCCACTTAGATTAGTCTGTCATTATCGTTTAGTTTGCATGAACCATGTTCCTTCATGTGAAGATAATCTAGATTATGCTCCTCTTTTTCTGAATTGGCGTTTTCCTTTTCCTTTTTGTTTCCGTTTCCTAGAAGATTTGGTTTCCTTTCCATCAGATTTAAGCTTTTTGTACTTCATCTTGCATCGTGCATGGGATAACACTTGCTATTTGAAATGGTCAAGGAGCTCGTTTTAATGAGTGTTAACAAAACAATATTGATATTAGTTTTGTTTGTATTTTTTTTAATAACCAATTGGTTTAATTCAATTTTAGATATTTTAGAGTGAGCATAAATTACACTGATAAAATTTTATATATCTTCCCTTGCGTGTATATATGTAAGAGATATATCAAGAGATATATTTATATATATCATATATAGAGCGGATCCCATTAATATATATATATTTTTTGTGTGTAGAAAGACATTTTGAACATCAACTGATCTAAGGACCATATTTTGTTGTAGCAATAGCCACTAAAGTCTTAATCCTCAAAGGATTTTGCTCAAGAATAAATATTAGATAAATTCAGAGAAAACTTTAACTTCAGTTTGTAAATATTAGAATTTTACTGGTTATTGTTACATCAAATAAGTGGTCCTATACTAATTAGGTGTTGAAAATATCTTTCTACATAAAGAAAACATTACATTAGTATGATCTATCCCATGTGATATATATGGAACATATCACTTGATATGTCTCCTATATATATATATAGAAAAAATAAATTTCTTTGATATAAATTATACTTATTCTAAAAAAACTAAAAATTGGATTAAATCAATTGTTTAATTTTATAAAATACAAGAAAAATATTATCAGATTTGGTTTTTGAGAGAATAAAATTTAAAAAATAAAGTCAAGTGACTTTTTGAATAATCATCTCATCTCATATATTTCTTAATCTTAATTATTTATGTATAATTGAAATTTATTCATCTCATTTTATAAAAACATTGTCTTCATCTTATAAATATTATTGATTCACTAAATTTGGTCTTTTAAGTAATGTTTTAAGTTTAAATTTTATAAATAAAAAATATAATTAAAAAATATTTTAATAAAAATAATCAATCAAGTTTTTTAATAGAGATCAGTACGAGCATAGATACTATTTACTAATATCATAATGAAAAGAGAATATATAGATATCATCTTACTTAATAAGTCAAATGTAAATCTAAATAAAAAATAGGGTGTAAATAGAATTCCCTCATGTTTTTGGAGGGGGTGTTGAGGGGCCACAATGACAAGCAAAAATTAAAGCCCATAAAGTGTCAAATGCAGCCCGCGTATTTTACAAAAATGGAAGGACAGATGCCACTGTAGCCCACTAAATGCACGGATGAAGTAAAACCAAAAGATGGGGACAGCTTAATATGGCGCAGCCCTTATTTTTATATTAGATGCCAAGTTTTGGAAAGAAACCTTTAACTCGTCTACAAACAGAACATGAGGACCCAGCTAACTGTAGTTTTGGGTGTATTCACCCAAGTTATTGGGCTAAGTTTGGGTGTAATAAATTCATTATTTATAATCCATGTGGAATATGTGTCACATGTATATATATGAGAAAAATGAAAAGTTCATCTAATTGTCACTCTGTCCTTTTAGCGAGCAGAGTATTTTTTTATTTTTAAAACATTTTTTAAAATCATTTATAATAATATATAAATAAGAATACAATATATCTTATTTATCTTAATTTAGATCGATTTAACTTTAATATTATATGTGATTTAAAAGTTTTTTACCTAAAAATAACATTAAAGATAAGAGAAAATATTATGTTATTCAATTTTTTTTGTCATGTTATTGGTAAAAATGTTTTTTTTATTTTGAAGACAACTATTGTATTTAGAGATGATGAGGTAGAATGAGCATGAGTAGTCATCATCTACCTGTCCTCTCTAATAAATATTCGTCATGTGTGTGTTCTGTTACGCGTAAATATTTATTAAGAGATGTTTTTGAATTTTTTTTAATATTGATGAACATATGTAGATATTCATAAATATTTATAAAAAAATAAAAATAACTTAATTTAAAAAAAACACTTTTACCATGATTTCATTTATTCTAATATTTTTTAAAAAAATTAATTTTAATAATTTCAAATAAAATATCTAAAATTACTCTCTAAAATTTACAATTAAACAAAGGTATAAATAAAAAATATAATTAAATTAAATATAAATATAAATATTTTAATATTAACAGATAATTAATATTCACATAAATCAATACATATACTTGTTTTCGTCCTAATAATAAGTGAATACTAAAAATATTTATATTTTTTATTTATAAATACTCAATTCATTAAAAATATTTATTTTTTAATCATTACAAAATTTATTTTGTGCAATTTTTTTTTACATTTCTAACTATATTAAAAATTTTAGTAAGAGTTCTCTTTTTCATATTTTATTTTTTCATCCAAGAAATCCAAACCCAGATTCAGATAATCAAAATTAAAATGGTATAAAAACAAGTGATGATCTTTGTTTATAAAAATAAAAATTTATATTAATCTGTACATTACTCTTTTTAATGTATTAATATTTTTATTTAGTTTTTTTTTTTATAAATATCAGTCTTACTCAAGGTAAGACTAAACTTTAATTGTGTGCATAATTCATAACAGTATTCAAATCACAACTTTATGATCAGTTTTTTTTTTTGGTGAAAGATGATAGAGAAATTTGTGTAAGAAACTTTGGCGGATGAAGGTGGTCTCAATTTTGCCTTCTCATATGACGGTCATCTTCTCGTCTGTCACATAAAATATTTTAAAATAATATATTCCATTTCTTAGTTTTAAATGTGATAGGAACCACTTAGTTTCCCCGATCATTGAAATAAACATGTCTCCAATTACAATTTTTTTTTATTTCTTGTAATTTATTCTTTTATCCATTTATTCAAATAGAGAAGTTTTCTATATTTTCTATTGATTTAAATAACTTTCTAATATTTGTAATATAAGGATGTTTGCTTTTGTCGTTTTTTTTCTCATTTTTGTTCCTATTATTTTTCTTTCTTTCATTGTGATTTCGACTGTTAGGTTTTACTTATTAAAACTAACAAAAGAATTATATGGATCAAAACAGAAAAAAAAATTATAGAAAAAAATTAAGACGACCAAAATGAAAATAAAAAAAAAAAAAGAAAACCAAAACAAAAATAATCCTATAATATAAAGACCAACATTTATTTAATTTAAATTTATAAAAATTAATCTTTTAATAGCAAAAAAAATTACCAACAACAAATGCATTGGTGAGTAGAAAAATTTTATAAAAATTAAACCTTAAGCATACAACTTTTTAGAAGTCATACAATGATTCAATTAGCTTTAATTTAAAAAGAAAATATAGCAGATAGGAAGCCACAAAATCGAAATATAAATGAAGATAGAGATAGTACAACAAATAATAGCACATCAATATAGAAATAACGAAAGTAGAGGAACGATGTACAATGCTATTTCTATTAGCAAAACACATGGTATGATTTTTCTTAAGCTATACATTGTGTATATTTCTATTATTTGATTTTAATTATTATTATTATTATTGTTATTATTATTATTTCCTCTACTTTCTTTGTTAGTTCACACCAATGTTCTATCATTTGTTTTTCTACCTTTGTTTTGCTTTATGTTTCATTTTTTGCAACTCCTCATTTTTTTATTTTTTTTATCATTGGTTCATAATTTATGAGAATAATTGTGTCATTTTACATGATTTTCATGAAATTGTATTTTAAGATTTATTGTTAATTTTTCGTTGATTACCAGTGTGCTTGTGGTATAGGTTTTTTAATTCTTTTGCTTTCAACTTGTGCAATTGCAATATTTAAAATTTTAATTTTTATAAACTTGACTTAAACAATTGTACAGGATTATTTTTATTATTTGTCATCTTAATTTTTATTCCTATAATATGTAGGGTTATTTTTCTTTTTGGTCATCTTACTTTTTTTTAGTTGTTTTGATTTTGTCTCTAAGATCATAATAAAACAAAAATGAAAGAAATACAAAAAAAAAAAAAGACGAAAATCAAAATCTTTATATCACAGAAACTAAAAAGTTGTTTATATTTTTTTTCTTTCTCTTTTTATTCATGAAAATAATAATTCTTTCATTCTATTTTTGTTATTTCTTTTTTGCCTATTTCTTTCCCTGGACAAAGAGAGCAAGTACTTTAGGCAGGGAAAAGTGGAAAACACACAAGTAAAAGAGAGAAGGAAAATGCATCAACCTATACTACTCTTTGACCAGCTTTTCTTCATAAAGCTTTCATCTTCATATATATGTAGCTCCTAGTTGAAAACTTCGCAGAAACAAGTATGCCTTAAAAGATAATAATCACGTGCTCTTCAAACGCAGGAACCATTTTGGCGAGTACATCCTGAACACTTTGTAGGCTGAGATAGTGGATATTAGAGCCATTATGATGGACGCTGCATAGCCACATAACAAAGCCCCTCCTATTTGGACGCAGAATCTGGTGAACTTGTCACATACCTTTAACCACTGAAATGCTTCTGATCCAGTTATTGCTAGCACCGAGGCTCCAACTGCTGCAGTGTTTGCAGCGAATATCATGTACACAGCGATCTGTTCACAAATTTTAACATGCATAAACCAATATTGGTTAAGTGACTAACCATTCAAATTTCAAACATAAAACCTTCTTTCTTTTGCTACTTCTGGTTAGGTTCTGATGGTATTATTGAACAAAAATATTGCCACAATTTAAACAGGCCAGTGGTGACCCTCTACCAAAATCAATTCCATGTACGATCTATTTAATTGTGTCTGGTAGGTTCAGACTTCAGACTTGTCCTTGAATAAACAACATGACCCCACCTCTAATTGGGAAAAACACAATCCTATCATCACCCGCATGAATCCCTTCCACTTTCCACCGGAGAGTCTGCAAAATTTTTACCTATTTTGGTAGAGAACATGAACATGAACTACCCAATTGGAGCCAAATTAGTAAACTAAACTTCTGTACTGAACAATTTGAAGATTCTGAATATGCTTTAGTTAACTAATCCCTCCTCCAGTGGCCGGCTACAGTGATATCTTGATCAAAGTATGTATATGCGCATATGAAAGTTTTTTACATAATAGATTACTAGGAAAAGAGTAATTTAATTACCTGATCAACCAAGAAACAAATCCAAGCCATGTATATATAAGACCCTTTGAAATTTTTTCTAGACCAAGTGGAGTGTTTGCATATTAGAAGCAGGTTATAACCAGCAGCCGCGGAGGTAACATACACCAAGATCCTATTAAAACATAAAACGCCTAGCTCTAATTTCAGGAATATTAAGCCACAGCAATCGGAGAATATTTATAGAGGAGGAGGGAGCTCTTACTTGAGAGCGTTCAAGTCTTTGTAGGTAGCCTTCTTTTCAACAGTTAAGAACACAGCCTTGGTTTGAGTATCAAAAGCAACCAAGCATGATGTTAACACCAAAACCAGTATTGCTGAGACCCTTAGATAAACTTCCCCTCTCGCCATTCCCAACTTCATTTTTTCGATTAGATGAATGGATCCTATAGCGTGATCTTAGTTTTAGCTCCACCTTGAGCTTATTTATTGAATTGAATTACAGTTTATCTGTACTTTTTGTTGTAGTATTATGTTTCCAAAATCGTTGACTTGAAAATATTGGCTGAAAACTACACACGGGTATGGAGGGTAACAATAACCTCAACAATTACCTAACTTTTATTATTATCAATCTTATCTCAACCAGATTAGTTGGATCTCTTTCTTCTTTTTATGTACTTATTGTCAGAAATAAGTAGTTTTTAAAACGTCTGTTACATGACAGTTGTATGGTTTGAGTCTTTTATGTGCGCATGGGAAAATTGTAGTGGCAGAGATTCAAAAACCTGTACTTCCGCCTTTTTCTCGCCCTATCGTACTTAGCCATAGATTAAATTTTAACTGGAAAAATCTCTTTCGTGAAATAGTTAGCTGGATAGTGATGTTTAATTTTTCATAAGCTATATAGTTTTCAACATGCACATGGTCAATAGCATATGGGACGAAACCAGAAATATCTATTATACATTTATAAGGCAATCTTCATTAAATTGTAAACTACCTAGCTAGCCTGTTTTACTTATTACCATATCAGTGATCCAACCAATTTCAACTGACGTCATAAACAATTTGTGTATGGTTTGCATTGTAAATAATTATGCTGTTTAAGTATGTGAGTTAAAATTCATTTTCTAAATTAATATATATGTAAGTATCTGTTGAGAGCTGTTAATACTTTAAATAAATTTTCGTATTAGTCTCCAACTTTCGGCCACAAACACCCTACCCAACCAAAATAAACACTTTTATTGTTGCATTCAAATCAATTGGCAGTTATGGGTAATTAATTGTCTACAGTTTGGTATCTCTCATATCTACCTCAGATTTATGCAATCTGATGCGTGGGTTACGCACTCAATTCATGAAAAACGAAATGAAAGTGGCCTAACTTGCCACTTGGGCTCTCAATTAATATGATCCACGCTTGGAACATGTGGAACTAATTAAAAGTTATAAATTGAGTGAATGCATATTCCTTACGTGTTTGTTCTGAATTTTGACGACTACAGCGAGGCGGAATAACTAGTGACTTAAGTCAATGTGCTTTTTTTAAAAAAAGCAGACTGAGGCCCAATTCAGTTGGGCTCACCTCAAAATGAACTGGCCCAATTGCAAGTATGAAACTATCACAATTATTTATTACAATCTTTTTAAAGGAATAAAAAATTTCCATTTTATCCTTTTAATTTCAACCCTTTATGTGTAAATTTTTTAATTCAATAACTTTAATTTTACATTTCACTTGTGTGCTGGGAGCAATCTTTATTATCTTTTTTAAGAACTTTTTTAATGTGCACTTGCATTATGGTGGTAGAATTTTCTGCTACTTTTTCTTCTATTTTTTATTTTGTTGAAAGCAAGATACTACTATAGTCAAAAGTACTTATTAAGACACAACTCTTCTCTTAATAGGTGTTGCTATATTCGCAAAATCAACAAGCAAATCTCAATTATATACTTAAATAGCTCAAGCTACTAACCATTTATATAATATTTTATGAGTCTCTGTTATCTTTTAAATAGAATGAGTTAATGTCATTTGCATTAAGCATGGATGACTTGGTGGTAGAGTTTTCTATTACCTTTTTCTAAATTTAGAATATAGTAATAGTAAGAGGAATGCTATAATTGAATTGTCTTCCTAAAAAATCTTCGTTATATGACTTAAATTATTTTTATTTATTAAATATAACTATTTTTTTAAAAATATTTGACCAAAATAAATCTAAGAAATCAATTATTATTTTATTATTGTTAAATTTTTATTATAATATTTTAAAATTATATAATTATTAATTTGCTTCATCTTTCTCGTAATAAATGTTATTTTA
>JAMLFT010009866.1:0-12307 GCA_026544285.1 Pachyrhizus erosus
GTATTTCCTATTTAAATTATGTATGACTTTTACTTTATGAGAACTTGTTATGAAAGTGTTGTATGGGAATTATTATCCTATGATTAAATTGTAACTCCCTGGAATCGTTACGCTATAAGTAAATACTCGCGCGTTATCTCTTATGTTAATTAATTATAATAATAATAATAATAACCAAAAAAAAAAAAGGTGTTAGACTATGTATGCCGAATTTTTATAGTAGTCATTGAACAATTGATATATCCTAGTTCACAACTATGATATATCATTGTTCTTGTAAGTTTGTACTTATTGGAGTTTATTAGTTTTAATGAAAGATACATGTATAAAATGATGTAGACAATATTGTACCACAAAAATAATTAGACAATAATAAAAAAATATCAATAACAATCACATTAAAAGAAAATATAATGTTTTAAGTTCTTGCAAAATAAAAATGAAAACAAATTTAGTAAGTATAATAGATATCTAAAAAGAAAATCCAAATAGCTAAATTGGGTTAAAGTTTTAAAGATGCAACAAATAGGACTTATATCAAGTCACAAATTATTCTTAATTATAAATGAAAAAACTAATTTTGAGCAGTAAATATAAGCAAGGGAATAAAAATGGACAAAACTTTTAGAATGACTAAAAATGTTGATGGAAAATTAATGCAAGATTAAAATTACTAAAAAATTAAGGAACTAAAAATTAGAATCTAAAAGAATTGAGAGACTAAAAACTTAATCAACCCAAGATATAATATTACTAGTCAAATATGAATATTTTGATAAAAAAGAATTGTTCATTAAAGGTAAAGTTGGACAAGTAGGTAAGTCCTTGTGAAGCTTGCAAATTTAATGAGTTATATTTAAATGAGTCCATAACTGCATCGCTTAGCCTACATGCTAAATGGATGAACCTGCAACAAAAATAAATAGTAGAGAAAAAAATTAAAATTTAAAATTTAATCCATTTTTAATCTCAAAATAGATTACATCTTTACTTAATCAATACTAAATAAAAATATTGTATCAGCATCATTAGTCATATAGAAAGTACTTAATTTTTTATTTTTTAATTTTATTTTTATTTTTACTAAACACATACACCTATATCTAATGACACATTTTTTAAACTTTAGGTGGAAAAAATCCCGTGAGAACCGTGGGCTAAATGGGCCAAGCTAAAAAGCCCATAAATTATACTATCTCAAAAAAATAGAGTCTATTTACCATTCAGGTTGTGGACTAAGCAGGTGAATTGCATACCTAAATTCATTTGTCCAACTTTAATTAAAGCATGAACAAAGTTAAATTTGATAAATTAATTAGCTAATAAATCACTAGATAATATAAATTTAAATTTCAAAGTAAAAAAACGATTTAATGATACCATTAATATTTTCAAGTTCTAACATGGTAATTAACGGTAGTTAAAAAAAATTGAATTCAAGTCATATATTTCTAAGTAACCACTTTAGTGTATATATTCAAGTAATGACCTTAATGTATATAAATTAGTGGAGTCTAGTTTAATTTGTTAAGCAATATGTATAAGTTATTATAAATTTTTTGAATATAACATTTTTCTTTAAATAATAAAAAAAGGGTAACCACTTTAGCATGTTAAAGAAATATAAGTCATTTAATAATATATTTTTTGAATTTCAAGCATTTTATCATCATAAATGGAATCACTTTCCAATGTTTTAAAAAAATTTCAAAAACAATTCAAAGTCAAAGTTAACATTTAATGCTATAATTAATATTTCTAAGTTATAACATAATAAATGAGGTAAAGAAAATTCAAATAATACATTTTTAAGTAATTGCCTTATATACACACACACAATAATTACTACTTATCTTAAAATGAAATAAATATAATTTTTTTAATAATTTGTTTAATTTCAAGCATGTTCTTATCTTAAATGGAAATACTGTCCATTGTGTTGAAATTTTAGCTAAAAACAATAAAATTTCAATCAAAGATTTAATGATATCATTAATGTTTACAAGTTTTAATAATTTAATTAATAGTAGTTTAAAGAAATTTGAATTCAAATAATATATTCTAGTTAATCACTTTAATACAGAAAGATCAAACAGAAATAATCATATTATTTTAAAAGTAACTCTAAAAAAATATTTACAATCTCTCATCTTCATTATGTTTTAATCTAATGGTTAGAAATGAATTATTCATTATAACCATGACATTAAAAGAAAATAAATAATAAAAATGATGAATATCTCTTTTAAAATAATAGTTCTTTTAAAATTATTTTTAGATTAACTTGACACCTCCTTTAATATATATAATATATAATATATATTTTTTATAGAATTTCAAGCATTTTTTTTAATCTTGAAAACACTTTCAATGTCAAACAATTTAAATTTAAATAAAACATTTCATGTTACCATTAATATTTTCAATTTTTAACACAATAATTAATAGTAATTCAAAGACATTCATATTCAAGTAATATAGTTAGGTAATCACTTTAAAAATATAGAGTAAATTACATTCTACTCTACTAAAACATGTGAAATATATATCATTTTTTTGTTGTTATGTTAAAATATATATTTTTCTCTTAACCAATAAAAGAAAATAACATTTTAATCCATTTTAAAAATCATTAAAGTTTCACTAACTTTTTTTTAAAAAAATATTATTACTAACACAGTTTTTACAATACCATTTAGTAAAAGATAAAAGTTTGCTCTTTCTTTTTATGTTAAAATACACCATATATTCCCTTAATAACGATAAATATAATACAGTGTGTGTACATTACACAAACACACACATATATATTTTCTATTATTTTGAAAAATTAGTTCATAAATTTTATTTTAAAATAAATATAATTTGATATACTCAATTATATATATTTTAACAAACTAATAAAAGCAATATGCATATATGTTTTTATACATATTGAAAGATAAAAAATATTATATGTATAATAATAATAACAATAATTTATCTCTTAATTTATACTTTTAATTACTATTTGTATAAAACAAAATTTAAAATGATTAGGTTAAAATATAAATTACATATATAGTAAAGTAAAATTAAATAAAAGTATTAAGTTAATAGTTAATTAAGATTATTACAAAGTTTCATGCATATGTCTATCTTAAAATATAGATTAAAATTTTCATTATTTATTTATTGTTAAAAGATAAATTTTAAAACATATTTTAAAGGTTTAATACATTAGTTGGTCTCTGCATTATCGACAAACTTTAATTAAGTTTTTAAATTAAAAAATATGTTTGAATATTTGATCTTCTCCAATTTTTGTAATCAAATATTTAAAGTTAATAGAACTGTTACAGATTATTATTTTCTAACAATTTAAAGTCATCATAAACTAGCTTCAAAGACACAATTACAAAAGTTATAAAACATCATTCAATTACAAATTTGTAATTGGATCCTTGATATTCTACATTTTTTTTAATCAAGTCCTTGAAGTTAGTAAAATCGCCATAAATTATTATTATTTTTTTATTATCTTTGAGTCATTATAAGCTAACTTTATAAAAATTGTATTAGATCAAAGATATATATATATATATATATATATATATTAAAAAATTTAGAAATCAAATTAAAAAAAAAAAAACACAAAATTTCAAATCTATATTATAACATATATAGATTTATATATATATATAATAATTTATCTTATAATTTCAATACTCTTATCATGCAATTAGTCTCAAATTAATCATTTTTCTGTCAAAAGAGAACAAATAAATTTCTAAAATAACATTTATGATTTTAAATAATTTAGGCAATAAATAACACTACTAATAATTAAATAAAAATTTCAAACTTGCACTACACTTATACTATGAACATCAAGTAAGTAACCTAGGAGTTTAGTCCTCCACTTGACCATTTCAACCTTTTATATAACAATCGTTAAGATACTAAGAATTTTTTTATATGAATATACATAAAAAATTGAAAAACCTAAAAAAACACATCTCTTCATACTTATAAAAAGAATGATAAAGAAAGAAAATAAAGGTACTGATATGCTTATTAATTACCAACCAAGCATGATGCTAAAAAAATGAAAGAAACAAATAAGAGGGATGAAAAAGAATAAATAATTCATAACAAATGAACAATTAAAGCCTCGAAGGAACAAGTTCTAAAGGTTGAAACTTGAAGGAATGATAAGGTGAAACTTACTTAAGAATGACTCTTGCTTTAGGAAGACAACACTCTAAAGTTGAAAGAGAGACAAAGGCAAGGGGTTGTGATGCTAAGGTTGGGTTAAGTTTAAAATGAAAGGAAAAAATAAAACAATATTTTATATTAGGGTTATTTTTCTCTTAAAACTAGTATACTTAAAACAATTTAGGCACTAGTGAACAAAAAATTTAGCCTTTGGCATAGTCATCTTTATCTCAATTAAACATTTTTATTCACCTGATAACCTATAATAAACCAACCATTTTGTCTATTTAATCCCTTGGGTTGCTTGATTCAAATGGACTTAATTTTGTTAATCACTCGTATAAACATATATGAAAATAAAATGGTTAGCTTAATGTAAACCTCTTATAAATGAAAAATTTAGTAAACTCTCACCATTTCATATGATAAATAGTCAATTAAGTCACATAATGCATTGTTAGTTTCATTATATTATATGAAAACTAAAATCAATCAAACATTTTTTTAAGAGCATCCAATCATCGTTATTATATGCTTTTTTTAAGCCAATTTTCAGGGTCACATCCTGTTTTCTTGAGCCTTATTTGCCCATATGATGTTCCAAGAAAAGATAAATCTTCTTTAAATTCCTTCATAAAAACTAAAATAAAAAAATGCCCAAAAATCAATCTAATATACATGAACTTTCATCTCTATTTCCCACATTCCTAGTGTTTCTACTACTATTTTCTACAAGGAATTGATAATCTCATTTTCTCATTGCGAAATTAGTGACGATGATTTATTAATAAAACAAAAATGGTTACCTTCTACATATTCAACATTCATTATTCAAAATATTTGAGATGAGGGATTGACTTTTAACATAGGATGTAAGTGATTTGTAATAGGTGCATCATTGTGTGAAATATTTTAGGGAGCCATATGACACTTTTCTCATTCACCATCTATCACAATCATCATTAATCTTTTGTGTGAATACATGTGGGTATTGATGTGTGAGTATCTTGTCCTTCAACTTTGTAAAATTAAAATATTCATATCGTCTTCTTTTTTGTTTTTTCCCTTAATTAATGCTTGCATTATTTTTTAATTATATTTGCATCCTTATTACTAGCATAATCATTCCCATTAAATCGATTACTAATTTAAGCTTCTTTGCTTTCTTTCTCCATTTTTTAATTCCATTATTGGCAATTTATGAAGGTCAATTTTCTATGTCGCTAGCCCGTCACCTTGCAAAATTTCCTCTTAATTATTCGATAATGCATTAATTATGGATCATTCCATTATTTGCATCCTTATCGTGATTTTGTGTTGTCTTTTCATGTTCATGATAAACATCTATTGAAGTTGCCACTATCTTTACCACACACTTAAAGCTATGGTCATGGTAGACATAACTAGTGTAAATGATAAGCAATCCTTCCATGACCAATGTCCATTCAAGTAGACCTTGTCCACCGCAAAATGTGTTCAGTTTATTTCAATAGAAACCCTAGTGAATCTCCCCTTTTAAACCTTTATCAACTTCCATATTGTTAACACCATGACTAGCAAAAAAATTCATCACACTACACTAGATTTAGACCTTAGACCAATGAATTCGATTCATATTAAGCTATAGCCAACCTTCATTATAAGAGAAACAAAATCTAAATTGTAGTTCATGATTGCTAAGTAATGATAAAACAATCATCTAGTGACCTTTATGTATAACTATTTCTTTATTTTCAAGCATATCAAACTTTATTGTACAAGAACCATTATTCACATGCATGATATCAAAATCTTGTAAACGTCATAATTTTCTAGCTTATTCTTCATTATACTAAAACTAATAGTCTTTCTCAAGAGTTTAATCATAAAAACAAGTTGTCATAGACTACAAACTCTTTAAAAACTCAAACACTTAAGAATATCTTAAACAACAATCTATTTTTTTTCTTATGTTCAATGTAGACCATCTTTTAAGAAAAAAGACAAGTCTTTCTTTTATATAAATGTTAACTTTTCTTATTTTGAAGTGTCTTTTTATATAAAGATTTCTTTTGTTCTACTAAATTCGATAATCATCTTGATAATGTGACTTCTTTAATATTTTTTTTTCAACAAAAATCATGACTTGCTCTATTTTATAAAAGACAAATCCTTTCGTATCATAAAAATTATAAATTCAAATATATAAAATCCCATCATACATCAAAGAAATCAACAAAAATATAGAAAATAAATCAAAATAATAAACACATAAAGAAGAAAGAGTATAATGACTTGATTAAAAAAAGACATAAAACCTGGTAAGATATTCAATTAGCAGGATTTCTCTTTATTTTAATTTACCTATTTATAAGCGTTCGCAAGCAGTGTGACTTGAGAGAGAGAGAGAATCCAAATTCGGATTTTTGAAACGGGATCGACGCTCGTTGAATACTGGACTCCATTGCTCTTCTTCACCACTGTCACACAGCACACACTCTAACACACCTTTCCAACGATTCACGAAACCCTAATTTTTGTGGTTCCTCTTCCGGGGAGCAAAGATTTAGAGTTGGATTGAGCTGAGGTGGCGGATGCAGCGGCCTCTCCTCTGAGAAAATGGAAGGTGGCAGGAGAATTACGGTGAGCCCTCGACCTTGCTGCGGCCGCAGAATCGTTGCCGCCAAGAAGAGGCCGCGTGCAGTGGATGGCTTTGTCAACAGCGTCAAAAAACTTCAGAGACGCGAAATCAGCTCCAAACGTGATCGCGCTTTCACCATGAGCGATGCTCAAGAGAGATTCCGGAATATTCGCTTGCAGGTCCCATTTCCCTAACCTTTTTTTTTTTCACTTTTTAAAGTTGTGTTCGAATCCTCCGGCTGTGAGTGAAATATTTGGTTAGGGCTGCTGCTTATATAAAAAAAAAAATTATGGTTGGATCGGACTTGAAACTCGTGTATTAGTATTGTGTGGTTCCTTTACCATAACTTTGAAGCTACAGTTTTTAAACAAATCAGCAGAATGTTGTTTATTGTTGGTAGTTTGTGAGAGTCCAGGCTGCAAATTATTGATGGATTGAAGCATTGTTTATTGGATTCAGAATTACTCTGTTGATTGTGGTTATCATTAAGTTCATGTTTGATTTAAGTAACTCTTTTGGTGTGTACTCTTATTGTATTTATGATTTAACGGGTGGTAAGGACTAGACCGCCAGTCTGATCCTGCCGCTTGTTTGTGTTTTCGATACTTCAGCATGAAACAACAAGGGGTAATAGGAATAGTAAAGTGGCGTGGTGTTTTTGTTCGTATCAATTCCCCATACCGGTGTGTGGTGTAGCATTTTGAACTATTGTTTCTAGTGGTGCTTGTTCTATTTTAAACCATTAATGTCAAAGAGTCTTCTGTTCCGCCTGTTTTTGATATTGAGATGTGTACTTTAATGTGTGTACGAATGCCCATTTCCCTGCACTTGTTGTGATATGTCTAATGGTTCTGTTTACAGGAAGAATATGATACACATGATCCAAAAGGGCCTTCGACTGTGGTGTTACCATTTCTGAGAAAAAGATCAAAGATTATTGAGATTGTAGCAGCACGAGATATTGTTTTTGCTCTTGCACAATCAGGTGTTTGTGCAGCATTTAGTCGAGGTATTATTTGTATCTTTGGTTTGTGTTTTTTTTTTTAATTCTATTTGTGACTTTAAAATGAACATATTGTATGTGATGTCACTGATGTATTTCAACGTTTGATGCAGAGACTAATCAACGGATATGCTTTTTGAACGTGAGTCCTGATGAAGTTATAAGAAGTCTGTTTTATAACAAAAATAATGACTCACTTATCACAGTTTCTGTATATGCTTCAGACGGTTACAGTTCTTTGAAATGCAGAAGCACAAGGATTGAGTATGTATTGTTCTCTGGTTTTTGTAACTCCTACCCTTATTCCCAGTAATCCCAGATAGCAGTGCGTAGCAGTGGGCCCCAAATCTTTATAGCGGGATAGCTGCTATTCTGAAATCTTTTATATAGTTTATATAATGTATAGGTTGTCAATAGTGGCAAATAGTGGTGCTATAGCACCGGAGTGCACCATAGTTGCTACAATGAGACTGTAGCATCTCGGTTTGTTGGTGTGGCCATCATAGCTGCTATCCCAAAGGAGAATAGCGGGCACTATTGCAGTGGTGGTGGAGTGGGTACAACCCCAAAATTTGAAGGAAATCCTTAAATGACCTTATTTCGTGATCGCCAATGGGGGTATTTTAGCCTTCATTGTGGCTGCTATTCAGCCTGCTATTCGGTCTGCTATGGCCACTATACTAAATTGCTCTGCTACAGCGGTCAGGGACCACTCTGCAGTGCTACACTGCTATAATGTGTTATTTAAAACCCTGCTTCCCACTCTCAAAAGAGAAAGATAGAGAAAACAAAATTGCTCAAGTTGTGCAATAACTAAAAGAAAAGCAGTTAATAGCATTAGTTGGGTGTCCAGGTTTGAGTTGTGTTCTATCCTAAGATTTTGTGTCATTCTCAGATACATAAGGAGGGGTAAACCTGATGCTGGCTTTGCTCTTTTTGAATCCGAGTCTCTGAAGTGGCCAGGTTTTGTAGAGTTTGATGATGTAAATGGGAAGGTATTAACCTACTCTGCTCAAGATAGGTAAGTGTTTTATTGTTCTGATACTTAAGTGTGGGATATAATTATGCAATATTTCAAGGCTTCTTGATAGTGATACTCGTCTTTGTTTTGAATCCTGTAGCATATACAAGGTATTTGACCTGAAAAACTATACAATGCTGTACTCTATTTCAGATAAAAATGTCCAAGAGATTAAGATCAGGTAATTTTTCTTGATGTGCTTGTATTTACTTTTATTTTTACAAACACTTCCATCCATAGATGCAATGGTATATGGTCATGCACAAGTTTCTGAAATTTTATCACACTAGCTATTAAATTTTTAAGAATATATTAGTTTTTCTACATGTTATAGTTTCTTTGGGTGGGTTATGCTTTATTTACACTCTGCTCTTGTTTGATATTTTTTTAGTCCGGGAATCATGTTGTTGATTTATACTAAAGCAAGTAGCCATGTCCCTCTTAAAATCCTTTCAATAGAAGATGGTACTGTCTTGAAGTCATTCAGCCATCTCCTTTATCGGAATAAAAAGGTAGATTTTATTGAACAATTCAATGAAAAGCTACTTGTCAAGCAAGAAAATGAGAACCTCCAAATTTTTGATGTAAGTAATTTTCTCCTTTACGTGCATTGTGTATACATGATTCTACATCCAGTTATCTGACTTTTAATTACTATTAGGTGCGGACTTTTGAACATACGGAAGTTTGCAGAAGTGAATTTATGACACCGTCTGCATTTATTTTTCTATATGAGAACCAATTATTCCTGACATTTCGAAATCGTACTGTGGCTGTGTGGAACTTCCGTGGAGAGCTTGTAACTTCTTTTGAGGATCACCTGTTGTGGCATCCTGACTGCAATACAAACAATATATATATAACCAGCGACCAGGATCTTATCATATCCTACTGTAAAGCTGATTCTGATGATTCTTTGTCTGAAGGAAATGGTACTTTTTTTATTTTTTTTCCTGTCTGTCCATTTCGTAATTTCTCTTTGTAATTTATCTTGTAATGGAAAGTACAAAGGGTGAGATATTTTTTTATAGTTGTAGCTTGATCATCTGGCCTAAGGGTTGATTTAGCTAAATGTTTCACATTTTGATTTGATATGTTGAAATGTAAAACATGATAACAATTCATATTAAATACATAGTCTGCAATGTGTCTGATCATTCTATATATTTTGCAGCAGGTGTATTACTGATGGGCTGTGTTTCTTTTATGCAGCAGGTTCCATCAACGTCAGCAACATTTTAACTGGCAAGTGTCTTGCCAAAATAAGAGCAAGCAACAGCTTTCCAGTGGATAACAATTGCAGTTACAGTGACAATCCTTCAGGTAGCGGTTGTTTTAATTCGAAGAAGCGAAAACATGGCTCCAAGATGAGGAGCACTGTTGCAGAAGCCTTGGAAGATATTACTGCTCTCTTCTATGATGAAGAGCGCAATGAGATCTATACAGGCAATAGACATGGACTAGTTCATGTCTGGTCTAACTGATGTATTATTGAATTTACTGTTGCCCTGTGTTTTTCTTATTGGATTTTCTTAGTGGGTACATTGATTGTTCTGATCTGCTATGAGAACTTTTGGGGGATGTAACTATAAGTGGCTTGGAATCATTAATTTTTTTTCCCTTGTCATTTACGCCTTAGGCGAGTTTGTTCTATAGTTGTAAAAGATGTATGAAAATGCTGGTAACTCACCGGATGTTGCTTCTGCTGTAATCTATATTTTACATTAATGGAGCGGCTTCGATGGAATGTAGCATGTGAATATGTGAATTATGCTAACACTTTTCTCTGCCCATCTCTTTCTTTTTCTCCTTTTGCCCCTCGTGGCATACAGTGGATTCATAATTCATTTGCATATCACATGGATTGTAAAGGCCGCGATGCGAAACAATAGGTATAGGTCCGAGTAGAGGGGTAGCTTTACGATTTGCCTACCTTTCCTTCTCAAGTTTCCGGTACTCCAATCAATTCACTTTTGTGTTCTATTCTATCCTACTTTTTCCCACAACTTCTTTTCTGCCAGCTACCATTAGTCCTAGGAAAAGCTGACACACAAACTTTGCTTTCCACTTTCACTGAATGGCCGGTTAGGGATGTAATGGAATCCACCTTGGTCGTGGGCCGGTTTCGTGCGAAGGAACGACATTTGATATTTGATATGAAGTGACATACGAAGGTATGTAAGTATAATTTACATTTGTTACGGACACCAGTATTCAAATTTGACCTCAGAAAATTAATTGAGGGTTATCTAAAATTTAGATCTAGTTATTTGTGAAGCACACGGTTAGAAGTACAATGAGATCTGTAAATTACTGTAAAATACTTCATTTTTAAAGTTGTATCTATTTTTTTTTATCAGTCAACTCGGAATAATATTGTTTTCTATCGCTAGAATTAATCAGTATGCTTTTTTCAAATTTATAAGAATCGGTGCATTTTTCTCTTTCTTGGTGAAGAAAAGCTGATATGATTAATGATTCAGATCTTGGATCTGGTCCCTGCGCTTCATGCAGTCGTTTATCATCTAAGCGGATCCTAGACTGACTTATATATCAAATTTTGTATTGCATGTGCGACATGGACACTTACGAAAATTAGGTTATGATTTCTTAATTTAATTGATCATTTTCTTTGTTCTTATCTCATTTAAACAGAAGGGCGAGTATATTTAATAGAATAAAAATATAAAAGTGAATCGGTTTAAAATTAAGTAAAATACAAATAACTTAATAATTGTTTAAATTTCAAAATGCTTATAATAATTTTATCCACCGTGCAGCAAAGTAACCAAATTCAGTATAAATAAATATTGAACGAATTACATTTACACTATCAAAAATTTAATCCATTTTTATTTGATACTCTTTTTTTCTTACCCAATACAAAATCACAAACTTGTCTTAATTTGTATAAAAACATAATACTGTATACGCTTCCTATTAACACACTGTAAATTTTTTTACGCAGTTTATACAAATTAAAGGAAGTCAAACCAATGTAAAAAAACCGGAGAATTATCGAATGTACTATCATTAAATTTTTAGGGATATACATATAATTTACCCCTACATAAATGAATAAATAATCAATTCAATTCATAAAAAAAAAACATACTTGATCCAATTAAGTTGCTGCAGGAAAGAAAAATCATTGAATAGTTCTTAAAATTATAATTTGTGACATTATAATTCTTTACCGATTTCAATTCATATTTTCAAGAATCAATTTAGGTGATCAATAATTTTCAAAGACTAAATTAATAGTCATTTAAATTCTAGAAATTAAACATGCATTAAAAACAGAAAAATAATTAAAAATCTAAAATATTTCATGTTTGTAACCTTAATTATTTATGAAATTTTTTTAAAATAAATAAATTAAATGAATTTATTTTTTTAAAAAATTTAATAATCATACACTAATAATATAAAATAAATTTATATTGTCATTTAATTATAAATAATT
>JAMLFT010009867.1:0-12343 GCA_026544285.1 Pachyrhizus erosus
TTGTAAGTTTTAAAAAAATAATTTAATTAAAAATTATTAATTGATATAACAGTTGATGAAAATTATAAATATAAATTGATATCTATATATATAAGGAGAGATCAAATTACTTTTAAAGTAATTTTAATAGAGTTATTTTTTATCTTTATCACTAATATTTTTGAAATTTAATTATTAAAATTAATTATTTATTATAACTATTAGATTTAAAAAAAAAAGAAAGATGATGATAAAAACTAATTCTTTTATAAAATAAGTATATGAATAAAGTTTAAGATATCAGTAACAATTGTCTAGAGTCTTTAAAACTCTATCCATTTAAAACTGAAAATGTAAATACACCTAAAAATAATTATATTTATGGAATGAATTTAATAATTTAAATCAAATACATATATATATATATATATATTTTAATCCAATTCAATATTATAATTACATGGATTATTTTTTAACTTTTAGATTAACACAATTTAAATTTAAATTCTGACATTTTTCTTCTACTTTAATTTTCTTTTTTTATTCAATTTGATTTTCTTTTCTAAAAAATGAAAGAAGTTTAATATTTTATCTAAGAAGTATTTTAATTTAATTATATTTATTATATAACTTATTTTTATTATATTTTAATAAAAGAAATTAAGGAGATATATAAAATAAAAATTATAGAAAAAATATTAATTAAAATAAATAATGAATCACTAAAAGTAATAAATAAGGTTTTCAAATTTAATTTTAGTTCTTTCAATTTTATTTTGTTTTATTTTCATCTCTTTAAATTGAAAATACTCCATTTCCTGCCATTGTATATTCTGGCAGTTTATATAATCCTAATCAAATTGTTAATTATACCCACATTTATAACAATTAAATACTAAAATTTTAGCGCAAATTTAATTTCTACTTACAATAAATATGTGTAAATTAAGTAAAAATAAAATATATAAAAAATAATTAATGTTATTTTAAAATTTAAAAATGATAAATGAATAAAAATAAAAAATTTCAAAAATTAAATAATTAAAAAACAGAAGAAATATATATTTTATAAAAATAAATATATGGATATTAGTTATTTATTATCTTAATAAATATAAATAAGTACTTCTTCCGTCTCATAATAAAAGTTATGCAAAAAAAAAGTATTATTTTAATATTTTAATATAATATTAATTACTTTTATTCATTTATACCTTTTATTATTAATGATGACTAATAAAAAGTATAAATAAATTAATTATGATAAAGTTAACTTGTATTAAATTTTTATTTATTTATGTAAAAAAATAGGATAATACTTATTATAGAACTAATATCATAATAAAAAATAATATTCATATTTAAAAATAATTTATAACAATAGATAATAGATTTAAGGGTCTTTCTAAAAAATTAAAAGAGAAATATTTTTATTAAAATAACATAAAAGTCTATTTTAAAATTATAGAAAAGTACACACACATATATATTTTTTAATAAAAAGCTCTTAAGTCAGTACACTGATTAACATTCGCCTATATTTAATATACGACTAAATCTCTGAATTAATTAAATTCTTAAACTAAAATTTTTGTTATTGAATTCTTAATATTTTTTATAATTTTTGTAATTGAATTTTTAAAATTAATAAAACTATCGCAAATTACTATTATTATTCTGACAATTTCGAATCATGTTAAATTAAAGATTTATTTATAATTTTTTTTACAAAATCTGGATCTAATGACATTTTTTAATTTAAAATTATAATTAAAAATCCCAAAAATTTTAAGAACTTATCTATGTAATAAACCTAAATAATAATTGGTAGATTCAAAAAGGTTTAATTATTTGGTTGACTTATAATTATAAGAATTTTTATATTTTAGTGTATTTATAACATAAATTAAAATAAAATATTTGAAATTATTGAAAAAAATTGTTACCATTACATGGATGAAAAATTAAATCATTTAAAAATGTTTAATTTGATTTCAACCCAAGATGAGTGTACCAACCAAATTTACAGTGTGAAACAGTAGCAGGTGAGATCTTAGTGGAAATTAGACAGCTGAAAAGGGGAAGAAGAGTTTGGAGAGAACAGATGGCAGCGGCAGCTTGTCAGAAGCTTCTGGAATTGAGCACCAAGATCGTCGCCGTTGGCAGAAACTACGCTGCTCATGCCAAAGAACTAGGCAACGCCGTTCCCAAGGTTCCTTCTTTCTCTCTCTCTCTCACACTCAATTTCCCCTCTATATTGTAATTAATCAATTTTCAGGAGCCGGTGTTGTTTCTTAAACCGACGTCGTCTTACTTGAAAAACGGCGGAACCATCCAAATCCCACACAACGAGGGTTCTCTGCATCATGAGGTCGAGCTCGCTGTGGTCATCGGCAAGAAAGCACGTGACGTGTCCGAATCCTCTGCCATGGATTATGTCGCCGGTACTCTTTCATCTTAGCTTACCCTTATGCCTTATTCTGTATTCTACATTACATGCTTCTTAGTAATTAGTATCCTAGTCGTCTGAGAAAAACTCAAGTCATCAATTCACTAGAAATCGTACTAAAATAAAATATATTATCAATTAGCTTTGAGAGTTAAGTTCGGTATCGCTAGCTTGTGACTCAATTGATGGCATTAAGGTGATGGAACGACATTTGATCTTGGACCAGATAGAGCAGTATGTGGACTTGTGGTTTTTCCAATATTTAATTTTTAACTGGAGTAAAAAGTTTATACACTCTATGAGTACAAGAGCTGTACACTCACTCGTTAGTAATTTAATATGTATGGTAAAATGAGTGGCTTTTATCATAACTACTTTAAAAGCCATTATTACCATGATTTCTAATTGTTTGACTGAATAAAAACAACACATAGAAATTAAATCCTTATTATAATATCACAAAGGTTGGTCTATTTGGCAAGGGTAAGATTTATATCCCTATGGGACATGAATTTGAATTTCATTGCTGATGTGAGGATCTCATTGATGGGTAATATGTAAATATTTCTATTAGCACTCTTTGAGCTGTAAGGACTATCTTGACTTGGTGAGTCTCCTGACCCAACTCATCTAAACTTTAATTAATAAAAAAATGCTATTGTTACAATGGATAAATAAAGATGGGTACCTTTTGGTATATCAGGTTATGCACTGGCTCTGGATATGACAGCCAGGGACCTTCAAGCTGCTGCAAAGGTATTTTGAAAGTTAATTGTTACACTCGAGTCTTTTGAAAATTATTTTCGCCATGCACCAGAAAGTGAAGAATTTTTTTTTCAAAAAGATCCTGTAAAACAATTGGTGTTAAAATTTTGGGATATTAACTAAGATGAAGTGATTTGTGTGGGAATTCCCTTTCTTTGCTTTTGGCATGTGTTATATTTTTCTGCATAAATAATTTTGAATGTATGATTTAGACCTGGTATTTTCATAATATAATAAGTGATGTTTTCTTTTTCCCATTTGTTCTTTAGTCTGCAGGTCTTCCATGGAGTTTGGCAAAAGGCCAGGACACTTTCACCCCAATTAGTTCTATTGTAAGAAATTGTATGCTGAGATGCTTATCTGTGCGGAAACTATTTTATAATGCTGTGTTGGAGAAATGAGTTTACTTGGTCGTCAATACTGTTAAGGAGTCAAGAACCATAGGGAATGATAATACAAATTTCAGCCATTGATAACTTTCACAATAGGATTTAATCTACATAAACTAGCATTACCCTGGCGCAGATCTGGGAGTGTAATATATTATTGCTTGTAAATTTGTAATGTAGAGTGTTTGTGAGAAAAGAACTTGAACCAGCTTCCTATCCATATAGTGTAAATTTGTAATGTGAGGCATTTGTGAGAAAAGAACTTGTGCCAGCTTCCTGTGCATGTAGTACTGTAGATCTGAATTCAATTATACCCATTCTTCTTCTAGGTGAACTTTAAAATTCTACAAGTAACGAATGAATTGTGGTCACCTGTGAACATTATTTTGCCCATCTGTTTATATCACAGGCCATGTTCTTCAACTGTACCTTTTTTTATGCAGTTGCCAAAGACTACAGTGCCAAACCCTGATAATCTAGAATTATGGTTAAAGGTTTGAGATATTTAATACTTGTCTTGTTATCACTTGGTTCTCATACAATATTGTGCATTGCTTCAATGATGCATTGTGAGCCTAAACTAATTGAAGAGAAATGGGTTTGCTTTGATGCAGGTAGATGAGGAAATTCGGCAAAAGGGCTCGACCAAGGACATGATCTTTAAGATCCCATTTTTAATTAGCTACATAAGCTCTGTCATGACATTGTTTGAAGGAGACGTTATACTAACTGGTATTGCACTAATCCTCATCTGCATATTTATATTTGCATGATAGTTTAATTGATGAAAAAAGCTGTTTAGTAATCATAGCATGTTGTCTGTTATTAAAACTATCATTTGAGCCAACAAGGATTGGTTCAACTGATAGGATCAAGCATTGTTGATTAAAAGGTCTTGAGTTCATCTATAAACCCTATATAGCCTTTGCTGAGACTTATGGCATGTCGCATCCTTGAAATGGGGCAGCCTCCCTTCTCCCAAACTATTTTCTAAGAGAAAAAGAATCCTTTGGAAGGAGTTTCATTAAAAAGATTAATAAATCAATAACATTGAAAAGGTTGCCACTTGTGTTGGTGGTAGCCTTGGATTGGACTAGAAGTGAGTCAAGCCAGCTTGTACGTAATGTGAACCTACTCGCAGCTTGGATCATGGTCAATTCATGAACCGGCTCATTATTTTAAAAAATAATATTAATGTTTTAAGTTAATATACATTAACATTTAATTTTTAAATTAATCTTTAACTGAATATATGTGAAAAATATTGATTTCATTCATTTAAAATTTTGAGCCTAATTAAATACAACTGAAATATTTAATTCTTGAATAACTTGTGAGTTTGGGTAACTTAAACTTGAGCTAAGAAACTTGGTTCTATTTCTTAATGGAGCTAGGCTTAGAATTCGACTCACTTCCAGCCCTGTCCTCTGGTTCCTTTATAGAACAAATACAATGCATGAATTGCAAAATGTTAGACGCATTAAACAGGGAAATCTTTGACGTATGCTCAGGTAACATACATTATGATGTGCAGGTACTCCCCCTGGTGTTGGCCCCGTGAAAGAGGGTCAAACAATTACTGCTGGTATCACAGGCCTTGTGGACGTACAATTTAATGTTGAAAAAAGAGCAAGGCCTGTTCTTTCTTGATAAACCCTCCTCAAGGGTACTTCAGTTCTACAGAAGATCTCTTGCCAAAGGAAACAGAGAGGGACACAATAAAAATTGTTATATGGACTTCAGAGTCTACAAGATACTTAACAATTATTTTGTTTTAATGGTCATTGAATCAGTACTCGATAACTTGGTGGGCGTGCTATTTTAGACTTCTGTTACGAAAAGGATTATGATGATGGGCGACTGGGACTGTTATTTATGGTGGACGAACTATTTTATCCTGTGGAAAATAATGATTATGATGGAGCAGATGGATTCCTTTTAAAAATGGTCAAGATGCCACTTGAATTGCGAAGGTATCATGTCATGGCTAAAACTATAGTACTACGCAAGTTGCTATTTATATGACAAAATATCCAATTACAATGGTGCGAAAATCTAACATAATGAATAAAAAAGAAACAAGTAAGCATGGAAACATTAATATTTTATTTCTGTTATGGAAGCAATGGCCGAAACAAAGAGTTGGTGCATGATGAAAATCTTTCCATATGTTATCGGGTGGTGTCTACCGTGGTTAAGCTAGGTAAGTTTCCCACATGGAAAAGTTTAGTTTAATCATTAGATATACTATTTTTTATTTTTTTCTTTTTCCATCCTTTTCCACTTTGTCCCTCCATCTCCCCCACTCACCAGCAGCAACCACGCTACACCAAGAGCCAATGGCGACTGCGACGGTGACCATGAAATCATTGCAATGACTTTTCAAGCCAACAACAGCGATACATTTGCAACCATCATGTCGGAGACGACAACGGTAACAAACACCACCACCAGGAGTTTCCTTTCCAAGCCAATGGTGGCAACACTATCGCAACCACCCTCTTTTTCTCAGATTTGGAAATCAGAAAAAAAAAAAATGTAGCCCCTTTCTCAGTTTAGGAGAAAAAAAAACATAACCATCACAAGCCATAATTTGTATTTCCTTTCTTTTTAGGTTTTATAGATGCAAAAATCACATGCTCGAGGTGCATTTGATGGAGAAGAATCTGAAAAGGTGCAGAGCATGCACGACGATGGAGTAACAAAAAGATCTAAACCGTTTATTTAAAATTAAATATCTAATTATCTTATTTACTTTTTCACTGTAGGAAACATTGCTAACTTCCCCACGGTAGACACTGCCTACGTTACCATGCTATCTTGTGTAGAAAAGGATTTTGGAAAATTCTACTGTTAACAGACTCGCCAGATTTATTTTTTTCTTGAGTAATGTTATTTTTACGATAAATTTGTACAACGATTTTTACACACCTTTTACTTTTATCTATATGTAAAACATGAGCATACACACTTTGAGAATAACACTTAGCAAGAGTTGTGAACAGAGACACGCATATCCACTTCTAGAATACAGACTCAGAGAACAAAGGAGCAATCTGATGAAAAACAGAGAGACATATCCAACATGACCATAGCAAATCAGAATTTCTTAAAGAAATCGTAGATGTGTTTGTTGATCTCATCAGGCCTTTCTTGATGCAGGAAGTGACCTGCCCCTTCAAGTACAACTACATCCTCCAGAAGCGGAACATCTTTCTTAAATCCACCTTTATGAGTATAATCCTTAGCGCCAGGTGCGTTATAGGTCAGATCAAGATCACCCACTATAAACTTAACTGGAACTTTTACTTGAGCACCAGTCCACGGTGCTGTCAGCTCCCAATTTCTACAAGTGCAAGGGAAAGCAATATGAGCAAATAGTTTTGATTAGGATGTGATAAGATGAGTATAAACTATAATATTATTACTTACAATAACACGTCCCTCAATATACATTGATAGTGTGAAATATTTATTTGTTAACTGATTAGTATTTTATACGTAGGAGCTAAAGAAAACATACAGATCCAAATTTCTGTAGTAGTTCAATCCCCCTGTGAAGCCAGTCTTCTCATATTTACTGGCATAGTAGTCACATTCTTCTTCAGATAGCCATGAGGGCAACACTATTGGTGAATCAGTTGGATATCCAAACGCTTTACCCTTTGGTAGATAAAGTGGACCAGGGTTGCGGTATGTGAAGAATTCCTTCAGGACTCTTGCAGTGCCAATTTGTGCAAACTCAAATTCTATATCTCCAGGTTCCTGCAATAATGCAGTTGAGCAACATAACCACTTTGCAATCCATGGTTTGTCCCGAGAGAAAAACATCTTTTTTTCTCTTCTACTTAAACCATGTTTTGAGACCTATAAAATTATATTCAAACATATTATAGCAATTATTTGGCCAAACATCCATAGTAGTAGATGAAATTCAGTTTACATTCTTCAAACTAAAATTTAAGGTAGACTTTCATTAAACAAAGAAAATAAAGGTAAGCACACTATAATCCAATTCCAAACAAAGCAGCCAGTAAGTAAAACCTAGATGAGTATTACAATATTGAATACAAAAGAACTTTATTATATATTATATATATAAAAATATTAACTTCTATATATAGTGTAAAGATTTTTATATTATTAAGTGATTAAAAATCACCGTAAATATAATTTTCAAAATATTTATTATCAAATCAAAGTGTCAACTACCTTAGTATAGTGATCCTCAATTATTAGATAACCATGTAAAAATAATTTATACTTTAGTGTATTTAAATTAAATTTATAAAACATAAAACAAACAGATGAGACAGTATTTTGCTTTTGTTATTTAGTAAAATTTCTCTTGATATTTTTTTTAATCTTTAATTGTTTGAATCTCTTTTATATTAACTCTTTAATTATTTGAAAATATTATATTGTGTGATTTAAAAAACAGAGAACTGTGTGGAATCCGAAGAGATTGCATGTGGAGTATGGTGTAATTAAATCTATAGTATTTTTTTTATAATTAACTTATTAATAAAGAGTATGTATTGATTTTACTAATAATTAATTTCTTTATAAAAAAAATGTGAGTAAAGACGTTGTTTAAGAGGAGTGCAGTCCAAGACAACTGATATCAATAATTTATTGGTATTTAATCCATTGTGTTATGTTACTAGGGAGCAACAGAGAGTTTGAGTATTAAAACTGAAAAGGACCGTTAGAACAAAACGAATTGAAACTAAGATAAAGAGAGAAAGAGAGAGGAAAAAAATAGGAAGAAACCTGAAATCTGCAGATGTAGTAGTCATTTCCATACACTGCTCTTAAGGTGTCAAGGGGCTTTTTCTTAGGGTTACGGGGAGTGAAAGTGACACTCAAGTTAACGAGAGCCCTGATTCGTTCAGGGCGAAAGAGAGAAAGAGACCAAGCAGTCATGGCACCCCAGTCATGACCCACCACAAACACCTTCTCTTCGTCGCCGGCCAACGCATTCAGAAGCCCCACAAGGTCACCAACCACGTGGAGGCTCGTGTAGGCGCTGGGGCTGGTTGGCACGTCGGTGTCGCCGAACCCACGGAGGTCCGGCGCCACGCAGCGGTAACCGAGGGAAGCGAGAGCTGTGATCTGGTGGCGCCAGGAGTACCATAAGTCGGGGAAGCCATGGATGAAGAGGATCAATGGACCTTGACCTTTCTCAGCTATGTGCATGTTTATGCCATTCACGCTCACTGTTCGGTGCTCTATCCCTTCCATTTTTAACTCCCTGCTCTTAATTCTGATCTACGGAGTACGGAGTCTGTTATACACACACACACACACACACACACACACACACACTTGTGCATGAATATTATCAATGAATTAGTTGCCTTGTTTCTGTGCGTTGGAAAGATTAGGTAGAAGAATAAAGGGAGAGTGCACTAATGTGCATGCTTTTCTTTCATTCTTAGCTTTCTTTCTTTTCTTTTATATTTTTTTTAAGAGCATTATTTGCTTTCTTGGCCTTTGTTATTTTTTTTAGTTGTTATTTGTTAAGCCTTTTACTAATGATGATCGTGTCTGTAAGATATGACTTTTGAGTAGTAATGATGAATATTTTTTCAGCATTTATTTGTGTGTATCGATAATTATATGATTTCTGTTTGCTGTCATTATGTAGCAGCTGTTTCACAATCCACTAAATTTCTAGCATTATTGGGGTTCACAATCCACTACCCAAGATTAACAATTTGAGTACTGGCAACAAACTATGCAGTACCGTGCGTGCTCACACTTTTCCTTGTAATTATTTGGTAGTTATGTGGAGTATACATTTAATGGCTTGAGGCAGAACATACCTGTGTATGATGATTTAAACAGCTTTGTCTTGAGGTTTCATGGCAGGGAAGAGAAGAACTTCTCCTGTCACCTAAATAGTACCATGGTATCAAATTTCAGTATAGGCATTGCAAGCTGAAAAGTAACAGTGGTAAGAAGCATAATTCCATTTTATTTTAAAATATAATCGCCTAAATGTCATGATCTTACATTCTTACTTGACGCTTATTAACAAACAATTCAAAACGTTCAATCAGGCCTGGTTTTGATCTGCGCCACTTTGCTAAAAGACTCGTCATTTCAGGACGGTTTATGATGAATGTAGGATTTACACATGTTTCTTCCAAAAAGTGGTCCACAAGAAGCTCAAAATAAGGAATAAAAATACATGAACAAAGTGCAATAGTTAGAATTGTGCAAATTTAAAACTGAAATCATGTCTATAATTAAGTAACAAGTAGAGTAAAATATAAAACAGGAAAAAATAATAGTACAACATAATTGATAGCAGATGAATTTAGAAGCTCCTTTCGAGTAGGAGTAATTCCGAGAAGAGGATTTTGGAAGAAATATTAGATCACAAAGTTCTTTGCCTTCTTTCACTCATAATATCATACATATAACTATATTCTATCCCCCAAACTTCTCGGATCAAATGCCAAGTTTCATTGATCATAACAAACTATGAAAAGGAATTGGGAATCTAAGAATATTAAAATAAAATGAAATACTACTAATTAAAAGGAAATTCCTAATATGCGTTGTGCTGGAGGTCTCTTCTCACGCAGAGGTCTTGGTGAATTGGGCTCATCATATATTTCAAGTGGCCCATTCCTTGTTTGTGTTACAGAATTTTTTTTTTAACAGAAAAACGAATATTATTAAGAAGAAGTGCAAGTTGAACGACAAAACGTGACCTACACTGACAGAAACAAATACAATTATGCATACAGCAGCATAAAAAACATAATTACTAATCAACTCCTACTGTTTCTTGGGCCATTATCACCATTTAGTCCATTTGGGTCAGACATAATATTGGACCCCGAAACAATTACCCAAGCTTCACTAAATTTGCAGCACATTATATAAATTAATGTTACAATTCACTGAATAGAAACTTCAGAGCTCTTAACTGGAAATTACAATTATATTACTGGCTAGCTGTTGTTTTACAAAAACTAGAATGCCTATGGACTATAGTTCTATCCCCCTCCCTACCATTCATATATATTTCATTTTCCTAAGCATAACACTGATAACTAATGCTTTTACCATCCGGACTCTTGTCCTTGTCTTAAATCAGACCAGCAACATAATAAGTACGACAAATATCACTGAAAAACAGGCCATTAAAAAATTTGATCCATTCTAACAAGGAAAAATAAATAAATCATCTTATACCGTAAAAGCAAAATATAAAAACAAAGTAGATAATAAATATAAAAAGGAAAAAAAAAAAAAAAAGGAGATTACTTTATCCAACAAAGGAGCAGTTGTCTAGGGAAGGACATTTGATCCCATACTTCAAGCATGCACCCTTCAAATATTGATTAGCCTCCTCACTTGACGAGTCTTTGGGAATGCTTAGGCCTGCCATCTTCTCTAATTCTTCAATCATGTCAATTCTTCTGTAAGAATTAAAAATCCAAATCTATAATTCAAAAATATAATAGAATTATAGTGACCATTAGTGACCTGATACTGTACACCACGCACCTAAAAGGTAAAGTTAATTTCAATAGGTTCCTTATCAATCTTAACTGCATGATACTTGATTTTATAGCTGCCTTTGGTAAGTTCCTTAGCCACACCTGTTTAATGGTTTTCACATCATGAGATTAAGCAGATGACTTGATGATAAGATATATAAAGAGAACAAAACATCCATTAAATTCTTACCACTCAACATCTGCTCTGTTAGATCCGTTAAGTCGTTATAGTCCTTATAAGCCATATAGAACTCACAGACAGTAAACTCAGGATTATGACTCAAATCTATGCCCTCATTCCTAAATTGTTTACCAATTTCATAAACACGATCCAGTCCACCAACAATCAACTCCTCATGAATAACCTCATTTTAAGTTCATTATGATTTACAAGTGGAGGGGCTGCAGCTTCAACAGCAATATTATGTTCATCATAGGTGCTTCAACCTGAAACATGCAAAAAGTAGATGAATGGAAGCAAAGAAACCAAGGATCCATCATCCACATACTCATATTTTTGTAATAAAAAAAAATTGAAGTTAAGGATGGCAAAACGTTGATTAAAATAACAACGCCCTTGGAATCAAAGCCACTCCATATATCTGGTTATTCACATTTACCCATCAAAAACTTTACTCAATTTATTCCCTTTACATTCAAGACAATCGAAGTCGTACAAATGACAAGAGTTGATATAATAAAAAAATTGATCTCTAATTTGATATTCTATTTCATTTTGATCCTTACCTGATAAATAAAATTTTCATCCCTATATGAAATTTTGTATACAAATCAATTCCTGCGGTTTGTTCAAGTTATAACATTGTTAAGATTACTTCCTATACTTAACATCATTTTTTGTTTTAATACCTATAAAAAAATTACGTTTTATTTTAATCCTTCCATATCAAAATTAGTTTAAATACAATTTTAATTATTTTATTTTGTCTAATCCATATTTTTGGTTTCCTTATTTCAAAATAGAAACATTTGATCCCTCTATTTAAAAAAAATCTCAATTTTGATACAATTATCAAATTTTTCTACAAATTTTTTTTATTTCTTATATTTTAATTAATTAAATTAATTTTTCGTACTATCTTAAATAAGTATATTATGTCTAAAGTTTTATTGAATCAAAGTAAAAAATAAAATATAGAAAAAATTAAGAATGAGACAAAAATTATGAATTTTTTAAAATTGAAAAATTCAATATCTTTATTTTAAAATAAAAAAACTAA
>JAMLFT010009868.1:0-12340 GCA_026544285.1 Pachyrhizus erosus
TTAAATTTTAAATTTTTAACTCATAATTTAATCTAATTTTAATTAAATTTATTAAAACAAATTTAATTCATCCTAATAACCTAATCCAAACAAAAAATAAATTAGATTGATAGTTGAGTAGAACTCAATTACACCCCAAAATAAAAGGATGCAGTGATTACTGGAATAGGGCGAGCCTATTTAAAGGGACAATCTCGAGACTCCATCTCAATAGGGAAAAATAGAGCCACTGATTTTGCTTTATTTGGTTGGAATGTAGCCACCTAACCCAATTGTGTGTGTGGCTTTTTTATATATATTTTGGTGCACCCCATTACCTTTAGTGTTGATTTTTTTTTTTTTATTACAGTATTATATTTCATCTTTCAAAAAAAAATGTTAAATTTACATTTTGTTTACATTCCCTTTTATATCTTTGCTACGTGTGAAAAAATCTAACCGAAATGAAAGAGCGAGAGAAATAAGAAAAGAAACTCTTTTTCAAAAGTTGTAAAGATGTAAAAAAATAATGAACAATTATCATGGTTGTTAATTTTTTATATGTTTAATTCAGTTTTTCTTTTCTTATGATTTCTTCCAAAATATTGATATTTTTTCTCAATTCATTTTTTTAATGCATGGTATTGGGCGACGTCTACCTTGTTAAATAGTAAGTTGAATGGTAATTGTGTTTTTTTAAGTGAAAAATTATATAGGCGAATATATTATGGAATTCAAGTTATTATTTAACAAGGTAGAATGACTTGTTGAAAAAATATATAAGTAATTTTGAATAGTTTTGGAATTCAATTTTTGAAACTTTGGTGGTTGTTTCTGAAACTAAATCCTAAAAAAACTTATATATATATGTGTGTTATAAAAGTTCAATTCCGAAAGAAAAGTGGACTACATTCCACAATTTTATTTCCAAAACATATAAACATTTAAAAATATATACTTTCTAAAATTTAGTTTCCAAAACACTTTAATTTATATGCATTTTTTAAACAGTGTTTTGTGGCTCAATATAAGTGCACATGGAAAACTATATTAAGTTACGAGTATGTGAATATCATGACCTTGTTTTTTATTTAATATTTTTCAAGTTTTTTTTATATAAGACAATTTTTTGAATTAGGCTTAAAAGTTGTATGTAAAAATTACTTTGTTTTTTCACTGAGGCTAAACACAAATAAAAGTATAAAAAAATAAATTATTTTTATTCTTATTTATAAGATTTAATTATCTTATTTATTAAGATTTAAACAAATAATCAATTTAGTTGATAGTAATAAATTTATTTTATATATTTTTAAATATATCATTGTCATTATTAATTTTTTCTTTCTTTTAGATGTATGTCGATACAATATCAGTCTTATTTAATTAAGAATATTTCAATCTATTAATTATTAATGCAATAGATACAATAAATTAAGTCTTATAAAAACAAACAACACTTCTAATTTGGGTTTTATAAGTAAAAATAAAAGTAACACAATAATACATTATTAGCTTGTAACGTAAATTATGATTGTCCTTTTAGACTAAGAAGAGATCTTTAACTCAAGTTAAATATAGTTGTGAATTTTAAAAACATGACTAAATGAAAAACATTAGTAGGTTATCTATTTGCTATTTGGCTAAGCGAAAGAGAAGTGTTGATTGATAATACAATAGAAAATATGATAAAGCCAATAAAAATAAGGTTGATATTGAAAGATCATGACAAGGATAATGCCATTAACATCAAACAAATTTATAATGTTTGATAATAGTACCAAGTCTCTCAAAAAGGTCTAAGAAAAAAATACAGTATTAAATGAAGTTAATGCAATGTGACCAAAGTACATATAACATAGAAAGATTAAAATTATCAATGCTATAAGAGACATATTCTTAACACATCTAGATGTCATGAAGTTGTTGAATGCATTCTACATTATGTAATCATTGACAAATTTGACAACACATAAAATCAATAACTATTATTGACAACACATAAAATCAACAATTATCATATAACATTACTTGAAATCATGGGTGGTGCTTTAATAAATTTGACATTCCTTGTGTCATTTGCTTATATGAAATTTAAGCAAGCTAATAACTTTATCTAGGAGCTATAGAAGTTAATAAGATAGATTATAAAAGATAAAATAATACCTAAAGTCATTTTGACAAATAATAACGTTGTTTGTTGAATGCAATGAATATTTTTTTTCCACTTCAAGTTATTTGTTATGTTAATTTCATATACCCAAAAATGTAAAAGTTATATGTGTATTGATAATGCATTTGAAAGAAAATTGGTCTGTGATAATCACAATATGATGTGATGTTATGAATTCTTCTAATGAAGGGGGTATGCAAAACATTTGATTTTAAAAAAAAAAATTGTTAAGTTATTTTCATTTTTGGTGACTATGTCAAAAATAAGTGGTTGATTCATTGATAAAACAATTTTTTTATCAATTAAGCAAATTTCATTTGTAAAAATGAAATCTTTTTTTTTTAAAAAATAAACCTTAATGCTATAATTTATTTTAATCAAAATCAAAATGTAAGACATTCCGCTTTTGCATATACATGTTGAAGATGTTTGTTAATAGTAAGGCACAAGATTTATTCCTTCAATTTGAATAAAAAAAAAAGTATGAAATATTTGCTTGTTTATTTAAGACATTGTTAAAAAATGATTGAAATGAAAATTCAAAAGCCACAGGCAATCCTATGAACACTTCATGAAATTGAATTGATAAAAATAAAAGAGGAAAATCATTATATATGTATTCTTGTGTGCTAAATTTCAAATATAAAAACATATTTAGGTGTTGCTAAAAGATTTATGAAGTATATTGTAGATATTTCATAAATAGGCTAAGTTGTTCCAATTGAGTATGTAATTTTGTAAGATATTGCAAATTTTAATTGTTAAAAGAAAAACAACTGTAAAGTGAGAACACCAATTATACATGTATTTATTTTATTTATGAAAATACCAACAAAAAAAAATGAGTACCATGTGTTGTAATTGAAGAAGTTAAAGATATTTTAGTTATAAATCATTCTCAAACTATTTAGTTGAAATAACAACTTCAAGATTTAGAATTAAGTTTGATAACTTTCATATAAATTTAAGGTGTGTCTATTTCAATGCTATGAATGTTATTAAAAATCTCACTTTTGTTCTAAGACTATTTAATATATAGGATGATATATGACATTATTTAAGTGAAGAGCGAGAAGATCGATTGAATATTGATAATGATAAAAAATAACTAGTAAAAAAAGAAATACATAAATATATTTATTATACTTACATATTTTTTAAATTTTGAATATAAACAAAAATAACCTCTTGTATAATGATGTTAAATATAAATAAATTACAACTAATTTCATTTTATTTAATGAGATCATTCTTAAAATATTTTCATGAGTTTTATTTTTAATAATTTTTTTATTTTAATATTAAGTTTTAATGATAAATAATTTAAAAAATGATTTATTTTAATTAAATTTATACAAATAAATTATAATAATTAATTTTTTTAATTAATGCAAATTAGTTTCTTTGTTTTTTTTTATATTCGAGATGGGAAGGAATACATGTGTTAGTAAAGCGACTTAATTAACTATCCAGAATCTTTTATCTTATTCTCATAAGTTCAGTTTTAGAATACTGATATGCTATTTGGGAGGATTCAATAATAATGCTGCAATTTAGCATCAAAACTTAATTGAAAATAAATTCTTTTGAAAAGCTCTAACTAGCACTATGCCATCAGCTAGCTTCACAATAAGGCTCACGGAAATGTATTTGTTATATTGTTAAAGAAAATTAGGTGGATCGATTGGTTTAAGAGAAAATTTTGTGTTTTGTATTTTCTTTTCACTAGGTTTTATGTTTTTAAAAGTTTTTACACGAAATAGTGAAAACAAATATTTTCTATATATAAATTTTAAAAAAATTGAAATAAAGCGAAATTAGAAAATTAAAACCAAACACTCCCATTAAGTACTGAAATCCTATCTAAAATACTTTTGTTACCTTAAAAAAAAGCGTATTTTTTTAACATTGCTAAACATATGAGAATATTGTTAAAATTCTTTCACGACATGACCCCAAAAAGATATATATCAAAATGTTATTAAAGTAAGAGTAAATAGTAGTCTACTATTAACAATATAAAAAAAAAATATTATTATTTAATTACAAATTATCATATTTAATTATTTTTTATTAATTAATAATATAAAATTCTTTATACATACAATCATGAAAATTAAACTCTTTGCTACATTAGTTCAATAGTGTCTTTGAAACATCCAAATTTCTTGCCCAATATATCATCTTAACAAGTGAAGAGAGTTTATGCAGTGCTACCTCCATACAAATACACAAGTTGAATGATATCATACATTTTTTTTAAAAGATTAATAACATTTTTTAAATGTAATTAAATTTCAGTTTTATAGATTAGTAACATATTTTAAATGTAATTAAATTTCAGTTATGTTGTAACATCATATCATTCGCTTCTTTGTCTGTATGGAGGCAATGGACTACGTATAAAGTCTCCCCAATTGTATAATTTAAACGATTGTTCAGCAATTTGAAGAGATAATTCTACCTAATTAAGTTAACAATTAATAATCAAGTTTAATAAACATGCATAGTTAGTATAAAAACGTTTACAATATCATCAATATATAATTTTAAGGCAATTGCTATCAAACTAAATATTCTTATCATAATTAAATGACTATGAAAAAAAACCTCTACACTACTAATACATATACTATTTTCTTTAATAAATACTAAACAAATCACAATTCACTCCTACTCTTATGCGGAGAGCTAGCATTATGGCATGCTGTCAGTCAGTGAGGCAAATTCATGCATCTTCAATTCCCTGCTCCAATCCAAAGGGGGATTAATCTTTAAGTTCTAATAGGAATTTGTGAAAGGGTCATGGCAACGTAGTTCTTCAATTTCGTAACAAAAATAAGAATAACATTAATGCTACAATCAAACTTCAAACAACTTCAAAGGTAGCAGTTATTTCATTCTGCTTTAATGCCAAGTGGATCAATCATGTTGTGCAAGATGTGTGCACTTAAATGGATTTTCCATATGAATTGGTGAAGAAAGACGTTAATGTTCTGAAAGATGAAACAAACACATATAACGTGACTTTATGGTGTATTTTGTCCATTCATGATGCCCATCTATCATATATATAGTTCATATTCATCCCCCCCTTAAAAAGAGCTTAGGAATAGTCAAAAAGCAATGAAAATTAAGCATCAATGCCAGGATCAGAATTACAGTTCCTAAGAAAGAAATGTCATAAAGAAACAGTTGGAGTCCTATTTTCCATCTGTCTCACCCATCTTGAATCATTCTTTCTCCCTGTGTTTCCTTCCATCCTAACAGCATCACAAACCACCCCGGGGTTGGAGGCACAAATTAAAAAATATAACATGAAAAGGCCATTATGGAACCAATTTACATGTTGCAGACATATTCTATTAGAAAACCCCCTAAAATAAGATTCACAGTGGGGTACAAGTATGGACAAGAAGACTTTATACCCGCAAAGATGAAAAATACAAAAGTTGGCAAGGACCTACCTATAACAAAAACTCCCTACTATACATCCCAACCATCTTTCCTACTGTCAAATCCCCATTTACGACCAGCTAAACTTCCATACATCTCTGAAAATTTCATCAGGCACTGGCTTCTCAAACGATAATGTGCTTTCGTGTTTCGGCTAATTGCTGCACCAGAAAACTTTGAAGTGTCAATTGCCCAAGCTGGTTTCACATAATCAACAGTCCTTGATGATGATGAGCTTGCATTTGCATACAAATAATTTAAGAGCACGTCTTCACAGTTAAAAAACTTGTCCACCAGTTCCCTCCCTTTCTCAGCTTCCTTGCTCCAGTATCTCTTGAAAGCTACTTGAGAATCGATAAAAGCTGCACCAGTAAGAATCATGTTGTACCCTTTGTGCATCCGAGCGTATTTTTCTCCCCTATATTTTAACGGACTTCCGCCAATGAGCCGAGGATAGAATCCAACGATCCGATTTGGGTGCTGACGCCACACGTTAAAGCCTCGCTCGACATCATCACATGGCATCATAATGTCGTCATCAAGCTCAAGGACTGCCCGTGTCTTTATCAAAAGATCGGCCTTGAACCGATTATTAAGAGAGTTCTTTTTCTCTTCCCTGATCCTTACTGGTACTGCAGAATCTAGATCACTCAGTTTTGGAGGGACTCCCTTGTTCCACACCACCACTATCTCCCGCACAGAAGAGCATCTTGAGTAATGTTTCACATACATTTTCAAATTCCAGAGTCGAGCATCATAGGTCATTGTTAGTAATGTGAACTGGGAATATTGCCCTTTCAATGGGTAAGGTTCTTCGGAACCATTACCACCATAAATATTTTTCACTCCTATGCACATCAACCCAACCCCCACAGCAAATATTAGGGTAAGAATAAACCTCCTAGCACAAGCGTTATGCTTTATCTTACTACGGAGAAATGTTGGGGATCGGTTCAGGCGGCTGCAAAACCGTCTTACTTTTGAAGAGAACATATTTGACCTTTCCCAAGACAGGAAAGTTAAATTCCTCTTCCCAGAATTATGAATGAGCCAGTTGAGAGGGACAATACAGTTCACAAATCCAAGTAACACACCCAATAGCACAATGAGTATAGCAGCAACTGCAACAGAAGCACAACCAACTGTGAATCGCCGGACTGAATCTCCAGAAGGAACACGATCCCCATCCATGACACCAATCCAGCCACCAGATGGCAGGTGTTGCACATCTAAGTGATGGTATCGAGCACCATTCCAAGCATTTCGACCCTTGTTTGGTTCAACAAAACCCAAGGGAACTTCAACTTCTTTGTATTCATCACTAGTGAGAGTTTCTATCTTAAAAACACGCAGCCTTCTCCCATACGTATCACCACAGTCCTGGCCCATACGATAAAGATTTCCTTCATATTTAAATGGCCTGCCTCCATTGCGAGCTCCCAAGCTCTTGTCAACATTATAAATGGGATTCTTCTTGTGAGGTTTCCAAGGACCAAGAGGTGAATTGCTATACCAAATCTCCAACTGTCCATTTTTCTTGGTGCCAAAACCACTATGATCTGACCCAAAAAGCCAATACCTCCCATCATAATTGATGATAAAAGAATCAACAAGGGGCTTTTTCATGACAACCTTTTCCAACCTCCACTGCAAAGGAAAGTTAACTGCACGATAGAGACGAAGATCTCCCTTCTGGCTGCCCTCAGGCATCATATATATCTGAAGTTACAAACAAGCAAAAAAATGAATATTATACTATAATTTAACTACAATAATTAGTTTGAGAAGTAGAAGAGCATTGGACAAATTCATATGCATCATGTTTACAACTAAACATACACATTATTTTTCTCAAGAACAATACCTGGCCATCATGGTCAAAGACATACGGATAAGAAAGATGCCAATCCTCATTCAAGGCAATTCCCAACTGTTGCCATGTTGCTCCCTTATCAGTACTTGTTGAAACTCCAATATCACCTTGCATAGTAATTGAATTTTTTGTCTCATAGAACAGGTAAAAAGTATTTCCCTGAATTGCAATGCCAATATGAGTGAATAGGTTCCATAATGATTATTCATATAACAAACAAGAAACTTCAAAGCTGTAGACACCTCAAAATGAGATATTAACCTATTCTCCATTAATTTTTCTGACCACTCATGTATCATCTACATAGTCATTTATATTATATGTGCATGTGCAAATATGTATAACCTTTTTTTAATGATTATGCCTTTTCCATTTGGAGACTGTTTATCAAATGTGCATTATACACATTCAGATATCAGACTAAGACAAAAAGTTGACACTTTGGAGTATGGACATAAGGCTGATAGATAAAAACTGTACAACGCATAAAAAAATTGTTGTAGTCATAATGATGTCAAAAGCACTGACAAACTGATGGAATGACAGGTAGTTTAGGAGACAAATTTTGACAAACGGTAGAAGATGGAAGGAAAAAGGAAAAGAAATTATTTTATCTATTTTGAAATTATATTGTTCAAAGAGTACACTTGCACAGATGCTTTGAAAGGCGCAACTTATTTTATTAGAACAAGTCTATAGAAGCCCTGTTATCCAATATTGAACCTAACTCACTGTCTCACCCATTATATTTTTCCCTGATAACAAGAGATATTTTTACTACAATGGTGGGAGCCTTGTGCTTTGGATTGCTCTTTTTTTAGACACTTCAAAAAACTAAAAACTTCAAATAACCACCATGCTGTCCATGCATAATAATTATCCATCCTCCTAGAAAAGCACTTCAATTTAAGGTCACCTAATTCGACATTGATCATTAATTTAGAAAAATAAATTGCAAAGGGACACTTGATTTCCAGTCATCTCACAGTTTATTTCCTTTTCAAAACAAAATAAAATGGCCCAAAGGAAGAAAAATCATGTTGGCAATAAATCATGTATAAGAAACATTTGTTTAATCAAACTGTAAATTAAAAGAAAAAATATAGATAAAATAGAGATTTGGAACAGTTCTAGACAGCCCTGTCATTGGATCTATTCCTACTAGCTTTATTTTTAATTATACAACATGAACAACCAAAAGAGCCACTATCTGTTTCTTTTTTTATACAAAAGATTACCCTAATTATTAAAGTTATTGACCTGAGTGATGGCACTAAAACTCAGAAGGTTTAATATATATCCTCTTACAATAAAAAAGAAGAAAAATCCCTTGTGCTACACACACACATACATACGGATATACACAGAGTGAGTAGAAAGCCTACTTTTCATGTTATATAGAATACTGATATTACCTACTGATGGATTAATTACTGAATCTTCTATAAGTTTGCCACATAGAGGCCTACTTTTGATGTTATATAGAATACTAATATTACCTACTGATGGATTAATTACTGAATCTTCTATAAGTTTGCCACATAGAGGCCTACTTTTGATGTTATATAGAATACTGATATTAGGTACTTAACAGTACAAACAACAGATTGTTGTTTAACTAAAGAATTCTCTCTAAGTATGACATATTAAAGCTTACTTTTCATGTATATAGAATACTAATATTAGGTACTTTACACTACAAACAATGGATGTTTTGCTACGAATACTCTACTGCCTTGCAGATAAGAGCAAGACCTTGCAGATAAGGACAAAATACAGGATGTCACACAACCCCTACTAGCCACGCATTCCCATCTCATTTCACACTTCAATTGTTACAGTCAGACATATCCCTACCACCCCGTCAACTTTTCAGTGGCTTCTCCGTTAAGGAAACAAGTAGGGAATCATCTCAAGCAACTAAGGAAATATTACTTGCATATATATAGATCCAGGCTCCCTGCCTTCAACCAGAAAAAAGCTCTATTTGTGTGTTTGGTTTCACATTGGATTATCCAAGACAAAAGCATGTTGAAATACAAGTTAACATGATTTCAGGTAAATGTTCACAAGTTTGATTCCATGTTAAAGAATTGATTATGAACCTAAAATTAATTTTGAATTGAAGCAATTTAGGTAACTTTTGTGTAGAAAAAAAAAGCTTATACTGAGTTTTACTACCAACTTACTTTTAAAGAAAAACATCCAACAAACATAAATTACTATCGTTTCAAAATCAATTTCCCTAACACTCCTCCAAACATACACATATCGCTGTGTCAAATTTAAAGCTCTAAGCGATTCTCCCCAGAAACATGCAAGTTAATCTGGACAAATAATAATAACAATAATAACATGACGTATTATCTTTCACTGTTTCCCTAAACGTTTTAACACCAAGCCTCTCTCCCTAGAGATTCACACCTGAATCCAAACACTGACCTGGCAACAAAACAGTATGCATATAAAGGTAGGATTTTTCCCGGTCAAAAATGCACAGACACAAAGAATAAAAAGGAGAAAGCACTAAAGCTATTTCACAGAATCAGAAACACCAGACAGATACACGATGAAGGAGGGAGCCAAGGGTGACAACAAGAACCTATTATTATTTTTACCTGGATAAAAAGAAAAGGGTCAGCAACAAAATTACTGGGGTAACCAGCATCAGAAACCGAAGCACACGTCACCACAGGATTGGCGACAGGCCAAGCAGCACTCTCATCGTTCGATACATTCGCCTGTACACAATCAACACCACCATCACCTCCAAAACAACAAAAATCACCCCGCATCACAAAACCAAATCCCCAATTAAAATAATTCACCACCATCGCTCCACCAAAACAAAACCAACAATCCCAACAACATTAAAAAAAAATCATTTTTCTAGTTTTTCTTTTTAAAAATGATAACTTTAAGGGAAAAATTAAAGTAAACATGCACATGAACAGCAACCCAAAAAAAGAGTGAAGAAGACACTTACAGCTTCTATGGGTTTAAGAGAGAAAGGAGAGTCACCGTAGAAAATCCCTATAGACCAAGAACCCTCATTGTCGTCACGACAACCGAAAGTAGAGAGAGCGGTGTGCACTGTAGGTGAAAAAGCGAGCCAACCGTAGAGGGTGGCAATGGATCCGAACAACACGAAACACCCAAAGAAGAAAATGAAACCCGAAGAAAATAACCGCTTATAGTAGTGTTGGTTCTCCAATCTCCACCTACACGAACACTTGACACTCATATCACAACAACTCCCGTTACCGCCGTTAGAACATCCACCGTTTCCGCCGCCGCCGCCGCCGCCGCCGCCAATCTGTCCCGAACCCATCTCACTAGAGAAATGCTCGGTGCCACCGGAAGATCTCACACCACCGTGGCACGTTGCAATTCCGTCACCAGCATTTCAGAATTCACACAACCCAACCCAACCCAACAAGACCCGTTTTTTTTCTCTCTCTCTCTCTCTCTCTCAGAGTCTTCCTTCTTTTTCTTTGACGAGGGCAAGGTTGTAATTTTGGAAATTATTGCGCGACTGGACCTTCCTTACCTTGGTGGTCTGCTATATATACCGTTTCGGCACTTAATGTTAAATGCTTTTTTAAATAAAATAATGGGTTTATTAATTGGCTGATTAATTATTAATTATTAATTATTAATTCAATAATTTGGTCCAACTTTAATTGCGCGCGTATGGGATTGAGTAGTACTCGCTGCCAATGACGAACAACGCAACTCTTCAACGCGAAAGGAGGCCGAGACAAAAGATGGGAGAAGAACCGTAGAAGCTCTTTCCACGAAATGACGTAATCCGAAACTCTGAAACAAAATAAAACTCCCTTCAAATTATATTTTTAAAATTATGTTTCAATATGTTTTAACTTAAAATTAACTGCAACAATATATTCTTTTAGCTTTTTTATTTTTTAGTATATAATTTTCCAAATTATGTTATTATTATTATTTTGACATGTTTAATTTGAATGGAGAATATTTAAATTTAAACTTATCACGTCGTATTCAAAAAGTAATAAAAAGGTAACCTTCATTTGCATTACTCAACTATTTGAAGAGATTAATACCTTGCCTATAAAGTAAAAACACCTTCTAGAAAAAATAATTACTTTATCGTTACAATGTTAATAATGCGTAGTTGTGGTAAATATTTTTAAGATTTTGTTAACAACAAATATTTATTTAACCAGTTTCTATCTTTAGTAAAAGAGAAACTGCTTGTAGCTTAATTCGCATTCGCATGAGAATGTTGGAGATTCATCAATCTTCTATAAGCCACTCATTATACACAGAAACAGCTTGAATATGATAAATTTTTTTTTAAAAAGGCTTTATATTAGATATTGTCATGGTTATGGTCACTTGGTGAGTATTTTTTATATTTTTAAATTTTTTAAATATAACGTAGTATGTATGCAATAAATATTTATTTATATATAATTAAAATTATTAAATAAATAGTTTTAATATATAAATAATATTATAATAAAATATTTTAAAATTTATAACAAATAAATACTCTAGAGTATACAAACTATAATAGTATTTAAAATTGTGTAATGTATGGGATAAATGTTTATTTTTATATAATTATAATTTATAATAAATAAATTTTTAATATATAAATTAATTTTATATTCATGATAAATAATATGTATTTTGATGTAAAATTATTTTTAATTATTTGATCAGATTTTTTAAAAACGTTGAAATTTAATTTATATATAAAGATATATTAAAAGAGACAATTGTTTAAGAAAATAAAATATACAGATAAAAAGTAAAAGAAGAGTGGTCTGAAAGAGTTAAAAGAAAAAATAATAAATTAATTATTAAATCAGATT